>PVHX01018185.1:7080-37893 GCA_004024805.1 Geosciurus inauris | reverse complement strand
GAACCCAGGGCCTCACGCATGTGAGGCAAGTGCTCTACCGCTGAGCTACAATCCCAGCCTCTAGTTTTTGTTTTTTAATCTGTCATTGATTTGTAATTTTATTCCATTGTGGTCAGATAGGCTGCAGGGTGGAATCTCTATTTTTTTGTATTTGCTAAGACTGGCTTTGTGACATAACATATGATCTATTTTGGAAAAGAATCCATGTGCAGCTGAGAAAAAAGTGTATGCGCTCATTGATGGATGGAACACTCTATATATGTCTGTTAAAGTCTAAATTTTTGATAGTTTCATTGAGATCTATGGTTTCTTTATTAAGTTTTTGTTTTGAAGATCTATCCAATGGTGAGAGAGCTGTGTTAAAGTCTCCAAGTATTATTGTGTTGTGGTCTATTTGATTCTTGTATTTGAGAAGGATTTGTTTGATATATGTAGAAGCTCCATTATTTGGGGCATAGATATTTATAATTGTTATGTCTTGTTGATGTACGATTCCTTTAAGAAGTATGAAATGACCTTCTTTATCTCTTTTCACCATCTTTGGTTTGAAGTCCACTTTATTTGATATGAGGATGGAAACTCCTGCTTGTTTGCAGGGTCCATGTGAGTGCTATGTTTTTTCCCACCCTTTCACTTTCAGTCTATGGATGTCTTTTCCTGTGAGATGAGTCTCTTGAAGACAGCATATTGTTGGGTCTTTTTCCAGTCTGTCAGTCTATGTCTTTTAATTGGTGCATTTAGGTCATTTACATTCAGGGTTATTATTGAAATATGATTTGTAATTCCGGTCATTTTGGTTTGTTTTTGACTTTTACCTTGAGTTGTTTTCTCTTTTGAATGGTCTTTCCTTTAGTGTAGTTCCTCTCTTTGTATATTTTCATTGTTGGTTATCATTTCCTCCTCATGGAATATTTTGCCAAGAATGCTGTGTAGTGCAGGCTTTCTTGCTGTAAATTCTTTTAACTTTTGTTTATCCTGGAAAGTTTGTATTTCTTCATCAAATCTGAAGCTCAGTTTTGCTGGATATAGGATTCTTGGTTGGCATCCATTGTCTTTCAGGGCTTGGAATATGTTATTCCATGATCTCCTGGCTTTTAGGATCTGGGTTGAAAAATCTGCTAAGATCCGAATTGGTCTTCCCTTATATGTAATCTGGTTCCTCTCTCTTGCAGCCTTTAAAATTCTATCCTTATTCTGTATGTTGGGCATTTTCATTATAATGTGCCTTATGTTGAAAGTGTGTAGATATGTTGAAATTTTGTACATTTTGTGTCCTGTAAGCTTCTTATATTTGATTGTCCATTTTATTTTTCATATTTGGGAATTTTTCTGATATTATTTCATTGAAGAGATTGTGCATTCCTTTGGTTTGAAATGCTGTGCCTTCTTCTATCCCAATAAATCTTAGATTTGGTCTTTTGATGCTGTCCCATATTTCTTGTATGTTCTATTCATGATTTTTTACCATCTTCACTTGTATGATCAAGTTTATTTTCAAGATTGTATATTTTGTCTTCCTTATCTGAGGTTCTGTCTTCCAGATCTAGTCTGCTGGTGATGCTTTCTATTGAGTTTTTTATTTGGTTTATTGTTTCCTTCATGTCAAGAATTTCTGATTGGTTTTTTTCATGATCTCTAGCTCTTTCTTAGAGTAATCTTTTGCTACTTGTATTTGCTCTCTTATCTCTTCGTTAGAATGATCAATGGTTGCCTTTATTTGCTCTCCTATTTCTTTGTTGGATTGATCAATTTTTGCCTGTAATTGCTCACTTATGTCATTCTTTAATTCACTGATCATTTTAATTATGTACATTCTGAATTCTTTCTCTGACATTTCATCAACTGTGTTGTGAATGGATTCTGTTACAGTGGTATTGAGGTTTATTTGGGGGCACTTTCTTCCCTTGTTTTTTCATGTTGATTGTGTATCTTCCTTTCTTGAAATACCGATCTGAGGTATTGCGGCTTCTATCCTATAATCTTGTATTGACACTCCAGATTACCTGTGTCTCACCTTGGAGCTACCTCTGTTTCCCCCAGTGTCCCCAGATGGGCACTACTGTCACTAAAGTTAGTGGCGGAGGTAGTGGATGTACCTCTCGAGGGCAGTGGGAGTGGCCTTGGCTGGGCTCCTCTGGCATTCCCTGAGGGCTGTTTTGCCCCTTTCTTTCACTCCTGCTGGTGAGCAGGAACTCTGGAGCAGAACTGGAGGCGGGCCCAGGTCTCACTTAGGCAGGGTCACAAGCAGGACAGTCTGTGTGCAACCCTTACAGTGAGTGTGAGCTCCCCTGGGGCTGGAGGCTAGTAGGCCCCGGTCTTCCTTCAACTGGCACCCCTGGCATTCCCTGAGGGTAGTTTTGGGCCTTCTGTCTCGCCTGTCCACAGGAACTCTGGAGCAGAACTGAGGCGGGCCCAGAGCGCACTTGTGTGGGGCCTCTTCACGCTGGGGTCTCTGCAGGCGACTCTTACCCTGGGTGTGTGTTCCTCTGTGGCTGGTAGCTATCAGTCTCTTGTCAACCCTTTGTTGGACACTCGTGGAGTTTCCTGAGGGCAGATTTGGGTCCTCTCTGTTTTTTGTGTTTTTTTTTTTTTATATTTCTCTTTAACAGTTAAATTATCAATGGTATTTATAGAAGGGGAATTCAGCATGCATTTTGTGGATACTGGTTAATATTGTTAGGCTCTTTGCACAATGGGGTTTTTTTTGTTTGTTTGTTTTTGTTTTGTACTGGGGATTGAACTCAGAGGCACTCAACCACTGAGCCACCTCCCCAGCTCTATTTTGTATTTTATTTAGAGACAGGGTCTCACTTAGTTGCTTAGTGCCTCGAGGTTGCTGAGGCTGGCTTTGAACTCCTGATCCTTCTGTCTCAGCGTCTGGAGCCTCTGGGATGACAGGTATGTGCCACCACACCTGGTCCACAGAGTGGGTTTTATTTGATAAACCCTTCTGCACAGGTAGGTATTGCTGTTATTCCCATTTTGTGGATGATTCAGTTAAATTACAGAATTTGGTCAAGAGCAGTAGTGACCTTGTTAGTGGGAAAGTCATTGTGTCCTCTAAGCCACATCACTGATTTTAAGAAACAAACAGTGAATTGATGTTGTCATTCAACTGTAGTGTCACATTAGACAGAAGAAATACGTCTCCCCTCACTGGTTAAGGCATACAGAATCCTGCTCTCCTAGTCCCTGCCACGGTGATACTGAAGAAGGTGGGAAGGACAGAATGGGGGTGGGAAGAGGAACAAGAGCATTTGTTTCTGAAGGCACTGCTGTCTCCAAGGAAGGGACCCAGAAGTCTTCTGAGCTGTGAGTGGCAGGTGTGCCTTTGATGCAATATGGGACACTTTAGTGGATGCCAAATCCTGAACACATTGCCTTTTATATCTCATTTTCCCATTCATGAAATTAAGTAATTATATCCTGGGGGAGAAAAAGCTGTAGAGTTGACTATACAGTATGCGGTCGATGTCACTACAGGTAGCAGATTGAGCTTAACAAGCCATATGGGTTGTAATTGTCTAAGTATGATTAATTCATAATGTTTGCTCATTTTATGCCTTTTATTATGATTTGTTATTATTTCATTTAATTACAGTGCGAGTCCTTTTTCTAGGTGTTATCAGAGGCCCTTGGGGATTTTCATATTCCCCAAATGATAACAAATGACACCCCTGTATTTCTGGATTTTATCTGGGACTCGTTTCTATTGGTGGAAGGACCATGGAAGGGCGCAGTGAACCCGGAACAGATGGTGCATCCCTCCGTTGCTGAACTCCGCTTGCAGCCCGAGGAAAACTTTATACTAAAGGTGGAATAATGGCTTTCTGCTCAGTTTGTTGTAAATTCTAAATGGGGTGATTGAAAGCTGTAATGATCAGTGTTGTTGGACGCCTCTGGCTTCAACATCTGGCGAAGGCCTTTACTAGCTGACAGCCATTAGCCTTGGCACTGGGGCGTGCTGCCAGGATCTGTTGTTTTAACTAGGTGGGGAACATGCTAGAAGCATGTATCTCTAGTTCATGTATCAAGACCCAAAAAAAAAAAAAAAAAAGCAAAACTTTATTTTCAGGATTAACTTTACCATGGCACACTCAGTAAAAACAGAGCATTTTGTATATTGTTATGGAAATGCTATAGTCTCTTATGCTCAAAACCCAAGGTTTTTTATTACTTTTTATTTTTTTGGGTGGGCAAAGGGACGGGGATTGAACCCCTCACACATGCTAGGAAGGCACTCTGCCACTGAGCCACAATTCCAGCCCCATCCCTAGCCCTTTTAAATTATTTTTTTATTTACAGACAAGATATTACTGAGTTGCTTAGGGCCTCACTAAGTTGCTAAGGCTGGCATTGAACTTGGGATCCTCCTGCCTCAGCTTCCAGAGACACTGGGATTACAGGCAAGTGCGCCACCACTCTGGGCTTATTACATTTTTAATTTAAGATCTTAAATTAATATTCTAAGCCCTCTGTAGCCTCTATCAGAGACAAATCCCAATTGCTAATAAGCACTAGATCAATGTAGGAAAGTTGGCTTAATGTCCTGAGATCAGGTTCAAGCCGAATTAATGAAACTGATTCAACAAAAAGGAACAGGTTGTGTTCTGGAAACAACAGATTGAAGAGCGAACAGTGCAAAGAATGGTATTTTGGATTGGAATACTCAGTTCATCTACGATTTAAAAGTTTTGGAATTTAAGAAATAATAACAACGGCAAGAGGTTTTGTAAAATCCCAATTCAAGATGGAGTCACTCTGGCTCAGGCCTGCACGTATCAGCTAACCTGCTCTTTGTGCTTCTGTGATTAATGCTTTGCTATGCTTGCTTCTCACGGATGGGGGTGCATAACCACAGGCTGCCAAGACCCCGTGGCCAGTTACCTAAAGTTCCAGGAACTGAAAGGGGACATAGGAGGCGCTGTCACGGTTGAACTGTAAATAACTATAGGTTGAATACCTGCCAAATCATGTTTTCCTGAGTCATGTAGTTAGTCCACCCTATAATAACCTCTGAAACCCTCAATTCAGGGTCACTCTCTGAAGGAAAGGAGAGCTGACCCCAATTGATTGGCCTGTGTGCCTATTTCCTCAATAAACTTTGATGTTTCTGCAGAGTTGTCTGGGCTGCACTTCTTGGGGAGAGGTGCAGGTTGGATACAACAGTTTGGAGAAAACATTTCCATATCTAAGATTATGCTAAGATATTTTTAATCCAGGTTTTGGGTGGCTAATACATTTCAATTAAGAACAAAAGTAACATTTGAAAAGGAAACTATCACTTGAGGTTTTAAAAATTTTTTCATATTTTCTGTTACCATTTTTTTCAGTAATTAAAAAAAGTCATTGTTTAATTTGTTTTCTTTTCTTTCACATTTAAAAAATATTGTTACTAGATGTAGGGACCACAAAATTTGGGCCTCCCTTTTTTTTTTTTTTTGGTTAGAAACAAAAACTATTTTAATAAACATCAGGGAAAGGTGGGTTGGGGTGGAACAATCTTGGATCTCTCTGCTGTGAATCTGCCATTTTCAGATGAAGACTGTTGGTAGAGTCTCGTACTTAGAAAAGATCCAGCCTACACCTGAGCATGGTCCATGTAAAAATAAACCAAGAAGTTCTGAGGTAAGAGGAAGTGGAAGAGATACTGTCTCATCCGGGAACTTTTTAGAAAGAGAAGACCTACTTTTTCAAGATTATCAAGTAGAACTTCATTGGAGAGTAGAAGTCAGTCTTTTCTAATTTCTGGAAGTTCTTCTCATTTGCCCATGTGAAAACATTCAGTCCTCCGGTCTTCAGAGATCCTGCGATGTCTACTACCAGAAATTATGTAGTTTTGTGTTCTACTCTACAAAAATGCTAAGCCCCATCATCAAGGTAGATTCCTCTATGTGATTGCTGAGCCAGTGCTGGGAACCCAGTAGAGCCTGCTGCTGCTGCCATAGCAGAAGATGATGATGATGTTTAAGATGGCCATGATGAGGTTGAGGAGGTTAACTAATTAGCATTATTAGTTAATAGAAATAGCATTATTTTTAAAGAGCCTTATGTCTTAGATGCCCTTATAAATATTGATACACATTTGAAGAACTCTACCAGTAAGGCTGATATTTTGCTGGGCACGGTGGCACACGCCTGTAATCCCAGCACTTCGGGAGGCTGAGACAGGAGAGAATTGCGAGTTCAAAGCCAGCCTCAGCAATGGCGAGGCGCTAAGCAACTCAGTGAGACCCTGTCTCTACATAAAACACAAAGTAGGGCTGGGGATGTGGCTCAATGGTCGAGTGCCTCTGAGTTTAATCCCTGGCACCACAAAAAAAAAAAAAAAAGGATTGATATTTTGAATCAGCCACCTCCAAAAATCAACTTTGATAGTATATAGAATTGATATCTAGGTGAATAATGGGTCCAGTTCCATGGGTGCCTTAAGAACCAGAACTGAAGAAAAATGAAAATTGAATTCATTAGGTAAGCAATCCTCACATGATAAGTAGCCTTAGTGCCTCATCTCACTTAGTCCTGGTACCATCTCAGGGGGGAAGGTGTTACTTACATCCTGTTTTACAGATACAGAAACTGAAGTTTAGAAAAATTAAGGAAGCTGCCCAAGGTCACCCAATACTAATTAGTGGCCTCCAGGTTTGAACCTAGTCTTCCTAACTATGGAATCACCACCTCTCAACCATATCAGCAAAAGAAAGTCCTATTACTCTTTCTCTTGCTGTATTACTGATGACATCACCAGCACCCCCGTCCTAGGCCATCATCATGTGGCCTGCATCTGGGCCAAATCACATGACTGTGTGTGAAGTCACAGCATGCCGCTTTAGCTATGAACCCAATATTACAGAATCATAATTTGTACATTACTATCTTTCTGGGAGCTAATGATGGACGCAAAATGTCACAAGGGCAGCACAGAGGAGATTAAATAATGCCACCTGGTATTTAGGGCAAGTACCCTGCCACTAACTAGAGGTGTGTGGCTATCAAGTCAGCGTCTCCATGACTCATTTTCCTCTGCTATAACATGAGCGCATTAGAGTAATTTATGTCCAAAGTTACTTCAGTTTATAAGGTTTTATAGTTTGAAGGAGACTGAAGTCACAGGTCACATGAGGAAATGGTCCTTTTTACTTTCATGCCATTGTTCATATTAATGTGGAAACATTTCATTTTGAGACAAGTATATGGTATTTTGATATAGCTTGAAAACAGAGGCAATGGCTTTCCCTATGAAGTTTTCCCTTCCAATAGAAGGTCTAGGATTGGCCCCTTTGGGAAAGGCTGGGGCAACCCGACAGCTGCCAAATCTCCTGGAAAAGGGATGCAATGTGGTTATGCCAAGAACTCTGAGTGTCAATCTGGACCCAATACTGTGTCTCTTGCTGTTGCTTGCTCCTGCCAACTGCTGCTTTCTGCTCCAGCTGTGTGGAATCCGGGCTTGGCACTATGAGTTCTGCCTTGGCATGCGGCGTGTCTCTGGCGGGCAGAGAGGAGTACACGCATATGCGCATGCGTCCCTAAACTCCGCGTATCATGGAAAGGAGCGAAACAGCAGCCGTATGTGGTACTTCATTCTCTTTACCTGCACACTGCCAAGCCCAATTTGGATTGCCCTCCTCAACACCTTTTGCTGTTGAGCCAGCAAAAGAATAGTGATGACAAAACAGAGGGTGGGCTGTTCAGTGGTGTCGCCTAGAGGGGTGGCCCAGCATGTGAGTGCACATCCGTAGAACTGCATGGGCATATCTGCCTTTTTCTGTTTTGTGTTTTGTCTCCTGGGTGAATCAAAGGATTGAGACATTCGTAGCTTTCCCAGCCATGTCTGTAGTTGAGAGGCATCCGAATGTTCCTGTGAGGTGCTTCTCTACATTTGGGCAGATTGCAGAAACAGCAACTCAGAGGGTGTGGGTAGAAGCTGTACCAGAGATCAGTCAGGTCCTGTAGCTACTTTTTTGTGCGGAGGGAGCGGTTGGGAATTGAACTCGGGGTGCTTAACCGTTGAGCCACACCCCAGCCGTTTTTTGTATTTCATTTAGAGACAGGATATCACTGAGTTGCTTAGGGCCTCACATAGTTGCTGAGGCTGGCTTTGAACTTGTGATCTTCCTGCTTCAGCCTGCCGAGCCACTGGGATTACAGGTGTGCCACAGCCACTCCTGGCTCCTATATCTATTGAAAATCTTTGGGCCTATGACTTATTTACTTATTTATTTATTTATTTTGTGGGGGGTGGGTACTGGGGATTGAACTCAAGGGCAGTCAACCACTGAGCCATATCCCCAGCCCTATTTTGTATTTTATTTAGAGATAGGGTTTCACTGAGTTGCTTAGTGGCTCGCTTTTGCTGAGGCTGGCTTTAAACTAGAGATCCTCCTGCTTCAGCCTCCTGAGCTACTGGGATTACAGTTGTGTACCACCATGTCCAGTGGTCCTATGACTTTTTAGATGTCAATAAAAACAGGCAGCTTCCATGATATGCAAGTCAGCTTCAGGTGATTGGGAGAAAAATACCGTATAGCCAACATCACCTGTAAAATTGTGAGGTCAGTGACAATTTTTTTCTATTTTCTTTTCATTACCTATTTGTTCCCTTTAATGTTTTTTCTTAAAAAGAAAAGCTCTTCATATCTTGGTACTGTTTTACAAACTCCTTTTTTTTTTTTTTGTAGGGGGTGTGGTATGGTGCTGGGGATTGAACCCAGGGCCTTGTGCATGTGAGGCAAGCACTATACCAATTAAGCTATTTCCCAAGCCCCTAGACTATCCTCTAGTTACTTTGATGGGCAGTTACAACAGTCCATCCTTCTTTCAGTCAGCACCCAGCTGGTTGCTACAAACACAGAGATTAGCAAGAAAACACCTGCCTCCCCAGAACATCTTTTCCTGTTCCCCATTTTTTTTCCTTCCTGTGCTGGGGATCAAATCCAGGACCTCACATATGTGAGGTAAACGCTCTACTACTGAGCTTCACCCCTCAAACCCAGAACTTATATTTTAACAGAGAGGACACTGAATGAGCACAGTGATGAATGTTAAGCTCCCTGGGAGGAGCCACCAGGAAGTATGCAAGAGAACACATAAACAGAGTCTTTACCAAATGCCATTTACCCCACAATGTACCAGGCATTAAGAAGTCTGCAGAACATGTGGGAGATGAGGTTCTGCCTTCAGAAACCTCATGGTCTGGTTGAGGCGACTCGATGAATGTAAAGGAAACAACTATGGAGGGTCAAACTGGATGGGGCACCTCAAGCCAAATTTAGGTTTCAGAGGGGTGGCATTTGAGGTCAGCAGTCAAGTCATGATGTCTAGAATTGGGTCAACTGATTTGGTTCCAAATGGAACTTGAGGGGCTATGTGGCTATTTAGGACTTGTACCATTATATAACAAAATGTTGTGGGTGTGCAGCTTTTCTTAACTAGCTCTTAAGGGGCAGAAATCAGGAATTTTACTGCTTTGCGTTTCTGATGATATCCAGTCCATGGCTATCTCTATGGTAGCTACTCAACAAATATTTGTGAAATAAGTGCAAGACGTCACAATTTCCTACTGTTTTTCTGTGATTCTAGAGCATGAGGAAGATGAGGGGCTACAATTACTCAAGGGGTTGGAAGTTCTAGATTTGTTGTTTACTGTTTTTCCTCCTAACGCACCCTCTCATGGAACCTCCATTCATCCCATGTGGAACAGGATGAGTGAGCATAATTCCTTCTGCTTATAGCACTCTGACTGGCAGGGCAATCTTATAAGCATTTGAGGGGATGGAGAGTGACAGTAGACAGATGGGCCCATTGACAAGTGTGTTCCCTTGCGGTGCTCCTGTCACAACTGAATTATTCTATCATTTGTGCTGTCACCAAATCAGGCTGATCCAAGAAGTGGAAGGAAGAGTGTTTCTAGTGACTCCTAGTCACAGGGAAATGGCTCTGTGACGTGTGTGTCTCTCGGCTTGGGACTGGCTTTTTTTATTTTCTAGGAGTGGAGTGGTAGGGGGAGTAGCAGGACATAAATAAGTGACATGCTTAATATGGTGCTATTCTGAGTTGTGTCCTGATTTGGGTATCATTTTGTTTAACCAATCTCTCTTCCCTGCATCCTGCTGTAAATTTAAGGATTTGGGAGCGCAGGTGCAAGACTGCGGTGCTCGCTAATCAACCATGCTGCCTTCATATGGGTACTGGGGCCC
This sequence comes from Geosciurus inauris, assembly GCA_004024805.1. NCBI lineage: Eukaryota > Metazoa > Chordata > Mammalia > Rodentia > Sciuridae > Geosciurus > Geosciurus inauris. The sequence goes on along the minus strand of PVHX01018185.1, from coordinate 27,697 downwards.
TCACTTGCCAACTTCCAAATGACCTCACAGGTGGGACAGTACCTTGCCCATGCCCAAGGACATGGGTCATTCTGCAAGGACACAGTTCCTATAGGGCTTCAGGATACTTGGGAGCTCAAGGAACTCTTGGAAGAAGGGAGGAGCCACCATAGTTGTACATCAGACATCCCTGTCACATCAGTCTTGGGAACCTGTCATTCTAATCCCAGAGGGCATGATGTTTCTGGGAAATGGGGAACTAGAAGGTATGAGGGCTGTTTTGAAGGCAATTCCAGAAAATGTTATTTACTAAATACATTTAGAATCACATTTTATATATTTACTTAACAGGGGAAATACAGTTGTTTTTCCATTGTTCATCACAATTCATATTTTGTAAAAGCTTTTCTCAATTATCCCAATAACTTCCCTTTGCTCATTTTCTATGCAGACATTCTGTAATCTGTCAAGGTAGAGTTTCTAGTGCATGAAGGCTGTTTGGTTAATTAATTCAACAAATATTTGCTAAGTTCCTACTTTGATCTAGGAGTGTAAAGATGACCAAGGCTGACCTTGACATCTGGGAACTCAGTGTCTAGTTAAGAGGACAGGGAAAGGATGTTCAGCTTATAGTGAGCTTGTAGTAAGGAGCACTTCATTGTCTAGACATTCTGGCATCTGACTGCTGAATGAATTAAGTATGTGCATGTATGTGGTTGTTGGTGTGTGTGTACACCCAGGAGTATCTAAATAGCACATTTTAGGGCTCAGCTCTTCCACACTTTGAATTTGGTATGTAATTATGAATAAAACCTTGAGACATAAAAACAGAAGCCATCTATCTCATGATTCTATTGACTGTGGGACTTTCTTCATGACAGCAGTGGATGTACTCTTTGTCTTCATTCTTGCCATCTGCGACAAAGTATTGCAACTATTTTAAGATATGTATGTATGTTTTTTAATGTCAACTGAGGCTGAAAATTGGCAACCCTAGAGATCTACTTTTTGTATATTTAAAAAATAGTTTTTGCCTTTCATTTATGGAGAAAATTGAAATCTATACAAGAATAAAGGGAATTGTAAAATGAAATCAACTTATCCATCATCAGCCTGAGGACCTATGGGCTTAGAGTCAGTCTTGTTTCTTCTTTAGCCCTCCCTCCTACTTCGGCTTTCCACTCTGCCCCAGATTATTTTGAGGCAAATCCCAGATGTATCATTTCATCTGCAAATGTTTCTGTACTCTTAGTGTTTACTTGTTATTATGCAGGAGAACCTGGAGGACATTCACAGACCCTACTATTCACATTGCCTCACTGCTGTTACCTGCCTGGTCCCTGTAAGCATCTGGGTTTGCAATCTTGAATTTCCTCTTTTTCCATCTATTCCCCCCAGTCACTTTTGTTATTGCCTTCTCAATATATAATTTGTGCTCCTGCCTATAAATATCAAAGCCATATTGATAAGTACAGTTAAGTAGTAAATTGCATGATTCAACGTTAGCTTAATTTTATCCATTGCGAGAGTTAGATTGTTGTTTTTGGGGGTATTTTTACTTTCCTGACTGGCTAAATGGAGTTGAACATGCTGGTTTCATTTTGCTTTCTCTGTGCAGCTTGATGAAAATAGCTTTCAGGATTTACCTTGAAACTAATGATAATACTTCAGTAGCATCACTTAACTTTAGACTTTGTAACCTTATACGTGAGTTTTGAAAGGCAAGTAGACCAAAGAGTTTATAATAATTTGAAGTAGCTGTCTCCATCTAAAATGCTACTGTTACTATCCTACTACTATTATTACTAAATCCCATGATAATAAATCCCTTCTATCATCCAGAATGAAATCCTTTAGGGCTAGTAGCCCTTCCTAGGACTTGCAAAACGCAGGACCTGTTAGTGATGGGGAAGCTCTTTTTCTTAGAGGAAGGAAGGAAATCTAAGTGAAACTTGGCTGGAGAAATAATGATTCTGGAACACTGGAGTTCTTTCACATGAGGATGTAATTGAATAATAGGAAAATTAGCTATACGTAGAATATGTATATGTGTATATAAGCCTATATATAGCATATTTATTATACTTAACAATATTATTTTTTAAATATATGTATAATACTATGTAATTATGACATATACCTGCAATATAATATAATATGTATACATTGCACTCACAAGTAGAAACATTTTTATAGTTACTCTCTTTTCTAACCACAGAGAGATTTCATCATATTAATGAAAATATAGAACTAGTAAGAGAATTATTTTAAAATTTCCCAGTGTTTAATTTCTTTGTTCAATAATAATGCACATTTTAGAAAGTCCATCAACATATTGATATTTAATAAGATTTCAAACTAGCCATTTCCAGAAAGCAACTTTGATTGCGTCATCACATCCAGAGTTGATATTAGTGTGAATAGATCTAATAATGTGTGAGGAAAACTGGAAGTACAGAGGAGTACATACTGCACTCCTTAGGAAAGGAAGACTGAGTGGCCTGTGTTTGGGGAACACATTTAGATGGCAGGGCTGTGTCCCTTTCGAAACAATATATTAGTGTTGTTACTGAAAGCTACTTTGTTCCTATGGTGAGTGTGTACTCAGGGACAGGCAAATCTGCCTAAGATGAAGAAGAAAGGTAATCTTGTTTTCTCTGCCACTGCAACTTATTTTTAAAATGGACATATTTCTTTCTCTTTGTCTGTCCCTGTTCTTTCCTTATCTCTCCCTCTCCCTAATCTCAGGGGAAATATCCTAGATAGTTATCTGTCTATTCCCCATCCTAGATAGTTATCTGTCTCTGAGTACACACCCATCATAGAAACAAAGTATCCAGACTTTGGGGATGGTACCAAAAGATTTCAGAAATGACTGTCTCCCAAATTAACAAGTGAATTACAACTCCAACAGAGAACACTAGAATGTAGCCTTTGAATCACCTCTTTAAAAGTCCCCTGTTCCTGCTCATGGGCAGAATCACAGCCTCTGGGACAGGAGTCCTCTGTGTTTCTCCTTTGCTACCAAAGCAATAAACCTTCTTTTTGCTTTTTCTCAAAACTGTGTCCTTGTTATTGGATTGGCATTTGGGACAAGGACTGAGCTTTTGGCAACAAATTTGGCACCCTAGCTGGGACCCGAGAGCAGCTTCCACTCTAGCTTTCTTGGGCAGTCCTGGCTTTCCAAGGAACCCCACTTCCATGCTGAAAATTCAACGTGCTAGCGAAGTTGAGAGCCAACTGCGGGAGAGTTAGGAGACAGGTGAGTTTGCCTCAGGTTGAATCAGAGGAGCTATTCCTGTGAGTAAAAGGAGGGACTGAGGGACCATCCCAGCAGCTGCCAAAGCTCTTTTTGCTTTGGGGAACTCCCACCTTCTGTCCCTGAATGGTACAGGTTGCTCCATCATGGTCAACTCTGCGAAAATGGAAACTGAACTCAGTAAAGTTACAACACCCTTGGTCATTTGGCAAGTCCCCTGTTGTGTGTGCCAAGACCCTTGATTCCACACATGGGAATCATCTGATTCCTCTTCATGGGAACATTAGCCCCTCTTTCTGGGGACATCTGTGGCACCACTGGTATAGAAGTCATGGTTAAGTGGGACTCGAACCTAGGGATATTTATCCCCTTTTGGTCTGTTCTAGGTTCTCATCTATTTGTTGGTCTTGCGCTTGGGAATTCCCTCTGGTTGTCTGTTTTGTTTGGGTCTGATACTGCCCCCTTTAAGACATGGCCAATACTGTATTGATTCCATAGGTAGTCTCTTGGGAAAGATCTTGGCTGGCCAATTTAAAAGTTTCCATCTGTCAGCCATGGTTTTGGGGCTCCTCTCTGGTTGTCTCTGTTTTTTTGTACAATCTTGCAATTGGAGTTGGAGATAAAATGAGTTGAAGAAAAGGCCACCTATAAGTCTGTCTTGGATATTGCTTTACTGTAATGATCTGGCTTTTAAATAGCTTTCTGGATTATTGTACATTCTTACAGTTGGAGTTGGTCAAAGGTAAAGTAAGTGGAAGAAATTTGTACGTGTGAGTCTGTCTATTTTAAAGGTTCCTGTCTGTCAGCCCTGGTTTCAGTGATCCTCTCTTGTCTGTCTTTTTTTGTTTGTTTGTTTGTTTTTGTCTGTTACTGGCCCTTTAAGACATGGGCCATTGCCACCTTGATCTTACCAATGGTCTCTTGAGCAGAGAGATCTTGGCTGAATGGGCCATCTATCGGTATAAGCCTGTCTAAGAGAAAGACAGTTAACTGTAACACAATCTGGACTTTGGATAGTTTTTCTGGATTATTATACAATCTGGAAGGTGAAGTTGGTCTGTCAGGGGTAAAGTACATGAAAGAGATTCTCTATGTACACACATTTATGCAGTTACTTGCTAAGGGGTCTGCACTGTCAGGAACTAATTTGAAGATGCAGAAAAAAGGCTAAAACGATTTAAATCTTTTAAACCCAGTGCTGGCACTCTCAGCACTGTTTCTCAGCTCAGCCCAGGCAGCTGCCACTGTGGGTCAAGGAGACCAGCCCTAAAGTGGGAAAAATAATCCTAGAAAAACCACTTGGGTTGTAGAAAAATGGCCAAAGAGGACCTGGCCTCTTCCCTGCCTTCCAGCCCCTTTTGCCCCTGAGAGGTGTAGGCTGCTGGCTACAAATTATGTGACAGTACGTTCCAGCACTGCCAATTTATGACCTAGGGACAGGAATAGTTTCCCCTTTTAAGATCTGAAAGAGGATATTCATCACCTTGCTATAATAGTATTCTTGCTATAATAGTATCCCATCAAACTAAATGCCTGGGGAGACTGGCAGAATAAATAATTGCACCCAGAAAAGAAAAAGAAACTAAGGCCAACCTATGTTTTGTAGGCAAACTCTGCAAAGGAATCTTCAAGGAAGTCTAAAGAAAAATATGGAAAGGGCCTCCTCCCTTGCATATCAATATGCCTCATATAAGAAAAAGGTCCAAAAGGAGCCTCTGGGTACAATTGAGAGTGGGGAACTCACTTAAAGTTGATGGCATTTTGATAAAGATAATGGAGAGAGATCAGGCTCAAAAATATTCTGTGCTCCAGCCCCTTGAGAAGAAAGATTAAGGCACAGTTTTTGTATATGCTAAATTGTCCAACCCTCTCCTGGGATGAAATTTGTTGTGTAAATTAAATGCCCAGATAACATTACTAGGGACTGTTTCAGAATATACATTTAAGAAAGGGTCCAAAACTAGAAAAGATAAAAGAAAGTTATAGGTATGGAAATATATTTTAGTACAGAAAATTAGAAGGTAAAATAAATGTTTCTGGATGAGAAAGGATTTTGTCTGGTAAAGTAATATTCTTGTGCTAAAGTACAAGATGAAAGAGGACAAAACTGAGGATATAAAGTTGTGAATGTCTAAGTAAGTTGCAGAAGGTTTGTGAAAGGTAAATCTCAAAAAGTTTGTGTTTAAATTTGCTATGATTAGCACAAATTTATTTGAACTTTAATGTATTGATATGAAACAAAGTCTGAAACATTGATCTGCTCTTATCTATCAAGATAATTTTCTTGTATTTGCTAGGTTTTATTACTTGGGGAAACTAAGTCTTAAAGGAATTAGGGTTTGTACCTGTTTTAAAGTCTTAAATGATCACTTTGTAGCTGGTTAAAGAAACAGCTGTTATTTAGGTTATAACAATATAGATGACACCCAAAATGTGACTAGATGTATGTATACATCTAAGAACTATTATCTGTCTAAACCTTGTCTAAGTGTTATGTAAAAGTCTATAAAATGAAAGTTTATGTAAATTTACTGGCAAGATAACCAATAAGTGCTCTCTTTTCTACATTGTATCTGACAGGAGGACCACACTGTCATTTGAAGACCTGTTTGCTTTGACTAAGTCAATTTCTGATCATTCACACTGTTTCCTAAATGTATAAGAGATATAAGGCTATCCTTTGATTTTTGTTAACCCATGCAGACCTGTGATTATTGTTACCATATACTCTGGATTCTAAATTGTACTTTAAAAGTTAAACTTAGTTAATGTAAAGCTTAGGAGAGCACTTTGCCAAGTTGGACTTCTCCAAACTAAAATTATGTATAGCAAAAGTCTCAGATTTGTATAGAAATAACAAGTTTGGTTGGTATTTATTCATGTGACTTAATGTTTTATAGTTGGATAAAGTAACCTGTTGTCAATAAGTTATATATACAAATTTTGTGTTACTCTTCATACTGAAATTGGAATTTAAATGCATTTTTGAAAGATAATAAGGAGAGCCTGATCTGTTTAAAGGTGACATTATAAAACATGAAAGTATTCTGCCATTTTCTCTGCAAAAAGAAAGTTAAAAGCTCTCTGCCTTTGTGTGTCTGTGTGTGTGATGGTGCTGGGGATTGAACCAGGGCCTTGTGCATGCTTGGCAGGCACTCTACCAAATGAGCTATATTCCCAGCCCCCTCTCTTAGCCTTTCTTTGATTCATGTTTCAGATAATGTTGTGTTGTGTTCCTTGTGAAGAGCTCCGTGTTACCTGAGATAAGGCTCTGCCTCCCACTTTCCTGCATGTTAGAATGGCTCCAAAATACACTAGACTTCAGCTCATTTAAAATTGTTCAAAACATTTATTTTTGTGGTAAAGGTTACTATAATCTCAAAAAAGGAATATAATGTATAACTAAGTAAAGGTTCAAGATTATAAGTCATTTTTCTTGGTTCATACCTATTACACAAACTGAATATGTTTTTGCTCTATTAATTTCATTTTGTCATTTCCTTATAATCTTTATAATGGTTGCCTGTTAGTGTTTTGCAGAGGTACTACTTCAAAACAAACAAAAAACAAAAACAAAAAAACAAGAACAACAAAAACCAAAACAATAACAAAAATTAAACCTGGGTTACTTTGAGATAATAAGCCATCACCTACAGAATAGATAATATGTAATGCTGACTTCCCAATTAAATGAAATGGGTAACTGTAAAATTATTGAAGTCATAACCTGTTACACCCTCTTTAACACTGGTGAAACTGGCTTGCTGGGTGTTTAAAACCAAAAACTTGGAAACCAAAGCCAAGGAAGTAAAGGGCCAAGAAAACAGCTGCAGCCAACATTTTGGCCCTGACCCTCTAAGGTCAGCCAAGACCCAGAGAATGATGGAATCCCTCTCTGGGCCCTGCAACTCTGATGAGTCGCCTAATCTTCTGATCAGGGAGGCTGAGAGGACCTAAAAAGCAGGAAGCCAACCAGTGCACATTCTGCAAATAAGAGGGTCATTGGAAAGTGAAATGTCCCAGATGCTTCCAAGAGAAGGCACATATAGTCAGCCAGACCATGACCTATGCTGGCAGGTGTTACCACCGATAGAGGAAAGCTAAAGAAGGCAAAAGACTTTGCACACATCCCCAAGAGTGATCTCTAAGGAATCTCAGCTGACTCTTAAGAGTAGACAGGAATAAGGTCAGTTTTGACCAACTTGGTCTTAAACACCTGGCAGGAGAATATAGTCTAAGCACAGTCCTTCGTTTATGGGCATTTAAAAGGGAAAACAATGTTTTTTTAAAAATGTAGCTTAAGGGGGCTGGGGCTATGGCTCAGCGGTTGAGCGCTTGCCTCGCATGCGTGAGGCACTGGGTTCGATCCTCAGCACCACATAAAATAAATAAAGATATTGTGTTCATCTACAACTAAACAAAATATTTTTTTAAAAAATGTAGCTTAAGATGTACACTTGTGTCAGCTCTACCCAAATAAGTAAACCTGGAGGCTATAAAGAAACAGTTCTTGTGTGAGAATGCCTAGTAATGATGATCACAAAGGACTCTCTAGAGTTGCAAATTTGTCCTGAGTTAATTTGAGTCTGATGTCATAGACCTACAAATCTTCCTCGCCTCTTACATTAATAAACTTGATCTGTTTTTCCCTGATAAAATTATGAGTTACTGTCCTCATGGTTTTCAGAGACTGGCTGAAATACTAATTGCTTTTGTGCTAATGGTTTACAAAAAAGTAATGCTTTGCTGTCATGTCTATTGTTGGCTCCGCATGATCCCTGCCCTATGTATGCCTTGTCTAGTCTCCTGCCATCTTCCAGTGTGGACCTCTGGACTGCTCTGATGCTGAATGCCCTTAACTGTTCATGCCCCACCTGATAGAGATCAAGGACTTGGAGTTACTTCTCCCAACTTCACCACCTTTCAGCTGGAAGGAGTTTGGAGATGTTATCACTCATTTTTCCATAGAAATGGAATGTAGAAATTGACATTGGGGAATGTAACAGTGGTCCACTTTATGCTTTGAACATAGACCTTGCTGCTCTATCAGTATAACTCATTTTAAAAATGGGGATGTTTCTTTCTCTTCATCTCTCCCCGCTTCTCTCTAATCTCAGGGAATCAGGATTACCTTTCTTCCCTATCCTAGACAGAGTTACCTGTCTCTGAGTACACACCTACCATAGAAACAAAGTAGTCCAGACTTTGAGGATGGTACCAGAAGATCTCAGAAATGACTGCCTCCCAAATTAACAAGTGAATTACAACTCCAACAGAGAACAGGTGAAATGTAGCCTTTGGATCACCTCTTTAAAAGCCCCCTATTCCTGCTCATGGGCAGAATCACAGCTTCTGGGACAGGAGTCCCCTGTGTTTCTCCTTTGCTACCAAAGCAATAAACCTTTTTACTTGTTCTCGAAATTGTGTCCTTGTTATTGGATTGGCATTGGGGACAAGGACTGTGCTTTTGGCAACATTCCTATCCAGCAGCAGGGGCCTGGATAAGACCCAGAGCATGCCTTGGGCTGGCATAGGCACTTCAATAGGGATCCACAAGCCCCGGAACCAAACAACTTCAGGGGGCTTCCTGGGCCTGTCTGTATGAGGAGGTTCCCCTTTCCAGGCACAGCAGACTCTGTTACTTGCCTGAATTCAAACCTAGTCTCCAGCATACTTGTCCATGCCTGAGGCACAAGGATGAATGTATTTGTTTTATCTGAGTTTTCCTCTAAAGCATATACACATTCCATTGCTCTGTGCTAATGCTTCTGATGGCGTGTGTCAGCATTTGTGTTGAAGACTAGTCCTTAATCATTTCTTTAAAAAAAAAAATCCCCTTACCCCAAAACTTCCTCCTGCTTTATTTAACCGTTAATGTGCCTGAAACCTGCCTCCATTTATATTCAAATTAAATATAAGGCCCATCTTAGTGATTTCTCACATACTGCTTGTTGCTTGATTTTTAAATGTTTTTATTTATTTTTTGGTACTGGGGATTGAACCCAGGGATGCTTAAGCATGAGCCACATTTCCAGCCTTTTTTTTTTTTTTTTTTTTTTTTTTTTTTTTTTGTATTTTTTTTAGAGACGGGGTCTTGCTGAATTGCTTAGGGCCTTGCTAAATTGCTGAGGCTGGATTTGAACTCAGGATCCTTCTGCCTTAGACTTCTGAGCTGCTGAGATTATAGGTGTGCACCACCACACTTGGCCATATTGCTTGATTTTAGACAGAGTTAGGTCAACTGCATTCCTAACCTCATCTTGGCTCTTCACTGTTTTATTTCTTGTATTTTAAAATGTAATTATAGTGAGAAGATTTCATTGATGTGTAAACCATAGATAAATCCAAAAAAAGGGGTTTTTTTTGTTTGTTTTTGTAGGCACCTATTCTATTATGCTATTTTAACATCTGAGTGCATGTGATACATCTGTTTTCTGGTAATGGGAGCTTCTGGGCTTCTGAAGGCAACTTGGTTGAGGTGGTCCAAGGGTCCAAGGCACAACATACAGACATGTGTTGGGGAATCTTACTTTTCACTGCTCGTGATGCATGAATTATATGGTTTATATTCTGGTGGGAAATAAACTATTTTACAGCACTGCACAAGTATATACTTTATAACCCATTCTGTATATAATAAAAAATATTGTACTTCTTGGGTTTGAATTGAGTCTTTTTCTGACTGCACTGTTTCAAAGGTAAGCTCTTTCAATTTTGGAAATAGTTTTATTTTGGAAATGTTCTTGATTCAGAACCGATCAGAATCTGTACATGCCTGGCAAGTGGTCTATTGGTTTTAGGTAGAAAGTCTGAAGCACAATAAAGAGAACCTGAAGAGATCTTAGCTTTAAAAGTAATTATGTGGGCACCTAAAGAAAGTGGTTTATCAGCTAGAAGAAAATTGGGAAGCTAATGTCACAGAAATTTAATCATTTGCAAATTTATTTTCTAAATGGTAACACATTTTAGGGACATCTTTTTTTCAGATTCATTATATATTTGCTGTGGACAGATATTCACATAGCACTTTTCTTTCAAAGAATCTGGGGACTGAATTGAGAACTTTAAATGAACACAATCAAAATTGCACAATGACCTGTATAAGGGGAGAAAGATGAAAGGTCAGAGAGTGACTTTCGTAGGTATTATGATCTACTTTTGGAGAGAAGGGGAAGGTGAGAGGGACCTTCCTACTCTGCTGTTTTCTCAAATGCCAAGGTGCCATATTTTGGGATGGTGTGTCCTGAACCCCATTACTACAAACCAAGGAGGCTGCTGTGTGGTGTTGTGGCACTAGAGGAGCTTTTTTAGGGGCCTTTTCTTGGTGGGTGATGACTGTGAGCACTGAATTCTTTCTTCCTTCTGCCTAAGCATTTTGTCAAAAGTAGGCAGGAGGAATAGAATGCTGGATCAGAAAGTGTTGGGCACTAACTCCTAGATGCTACAGCTTAGTATGGCAGAGGTCCTTAGTCCTACACAACTTTCATTCCCATCTGCTGTAGTTAGGATCTGGCCTGTCCCCCAAAGGCCCAGGTGTTAGGGGCTTGGTCCCCAGCTTGGTGCTATTGGCAGGTGGTGGAAATTTTCAAAGGTGGGGCATCATGTGAAGTCTGGTCATTGAGATGTGCCCTTGAAGGCAATGGAGGACCCTGGATCCTCCTTTTTCTCTCCTTGCTTCCTATCTGCCATGAGGTGAGTTGCTTTGTCTCATAAGCGTTCCTCATCATGACGTGCCTCCTCCTCATCATGACGTGCCGCCTGACAGGCTGAAAGCTGTAGGGCTTTCATAGACGACCATAGACGGAAACCTCCCAAACCATGAGCCAAAATAAACCTTTCCCTTTATAGGTTGATTTATCTCAGATACTTATTATAGTGACTGAAAGCTAACATGCTACCCAAAATGTTTTGTTAACGCTTTTTTTCCTACCCCAAAATGATACTCGTAGGTAAAATAATCTCATACATACAGAATTTTAAAAATTATATAATGGCAAGTTATAATATAAAAAGAGAAAATAAGAGTTATGTAAAATAAAGTGTTCATTTCAATATATAAGTGCTTGTGTGTAACTTCATGAAAATCTAGTTATCATCACTAAGTCTGTGACAGCTACAGAGGCAGGCTGTCACAGTAGTGCTGTGTGGATCCTGAGGTATCTAGAGCAGCTTTCCTATCATGAATTGACATTCTGAAAAAGTGACAACTCTTGATAAAATTTCAAAGTGAAGGATAATTTTCCCCCAAACAGCTGGAAAGTTCAAGGGATAATAAAATTATGTAAAAATGCAAAAGAATCTTCTGTGTTTATAGGAAAACTAACATGGAAAAAGGTTCTAGGCTCCCCAAAACAGAACAGTGTTCTTCACTATGCATGTGCAGAGGATCAATTGAATGTCATGAAGGATGTAGATGGAAAGATGATTCCTTGTTTCGGAATGTTCATGCATTGCAGGCATCCAACATCTATGACCCTGCCCCTGAATATATGTGGTAAGCATCTCCAGAAATTTTCAAGGCATCCCTATGGGGAAGTTCCAGAGCCCTTGAGAACCATTGCACCAGATCTCTCATGTTCAGTGAAGACACAGGAGATGGTGAGTGTAGGGCAGGACCAAGATGGCTATAGTGAGGCTCCCTTGCCAAGGCTTCTGGCAGGCTGTTTTCAATATGGAGCCAAGGTCATGAACACCCTAATTCAATGTATGTTCTCAAGGTCATAAACCTTTGCTTGTGAGCATATACTCACTTATGTAACCTATTGGCAATGTGCCTTCTTTGTCTGGCCTGCATATTAAAAAGGCCTATGGAAGGACTCAGGGGACTGGGTGCTGGAGGCTGGGGCTGCTGCTGCCTCCGAATAAAACATGTCTACTATCTCAACTGCATCTCACATTTTCTTTCACCTGCTTGGATTCCAAGTCTGTTTCCCAGGGCCTGAGCCCCACCTTGACAGTGAGCTCAGGGGAGGCTGCAGAACACAGAATAAGGAGCACATGAAACCCACTAACAAGGTCAGCACTGTTTGTGTGGAGGGGCTGCTCCACAGGAATGGGATTGATGCAGTCAAGCCTAGGTATCCTGCTCTGACTAGGGTACTCCAGGGAGGCTACATGCTCTGTTACCATCTGTCACTCTCAGGTGTCCTTATTTGTACTCTACAGGACACTCTTGCTTATTCTCTATCTGTTCTCTTTTCATTAGTCGGCTGGTTGTGATTATTGGATATAGTTGGGCTTCACCTAGCACCTCCTCTTGAGGTTTTCAACGAGAAGATTACTTTTAGGAATAACGTGGCACCAGGTGATTCTCATGTTAAGCTCCTTTTAAGACTGACTTTCTGTTATCAAGTTAACATCAAAGAAGAACACCAGATCTCTCTCTTGAAAGAAGAATATGAATTTTCAAACCAAGACATCTAGTCATCTTGTGTAGCTTTCTACTTATACAGCAAATGAAAGATTCTCCGAGTCTTTCCACGGCCACTGAAACACAGTGCCCTACCATGAAATGGGTTCTCTTCCTTCCTTGATAAAATGTGTGTGTGCTCTTGTTCAGAGTGTGAAACTCAAAACATTTTTGCTTTTGTTCTGAAGCCAAGAAAGCCAGGCTGCTGAGAAGGAGCTCCTGAGACCAGGGATGTTCAGTTTTGTTGGAATCTGAGCCTTTTCGTCCATCCTCCTTTTTCTTGTGACTGACAAGGCTTGAGTCCCTGCCTGCTCCCTGTCAGGAGCCATTAGCTTTACAGTGACCTCCACAAGACTAAAAGATGTGAAAGTGGCCAATATAATTAGTACTAAATGAGTGGTTACAGAGACAAGCATTACATCGGCAAAGTAGGAATCTGCGGTGACTGATGTGACCACCACGCTTTTCCACAATGAGTCCCTGTTGCTAGGGCCTGGGAGGAGACTGAGACTCCTGTTCAGCTCTCGACTTTGTGAGGTTGTGTTTCCCCAGCAGAGTCAAGGTCAAGAGTCACCAAACCCAGTCTTTCCCCATTTATAAGCAGTTTCTCATATTCCTAAGCAGGGTGATAAACTCCCATTTTAAAAGGATTATTCTTTCAAAGAAAATCTTGTTCTGGTAGCACAAGAATTTTTTTGATGCAACCAGGTGGCCCTTCCTACAGGAATGTAGGACTGGGTCTTTTACTTAAAGACTAGATCATGTGAACCCAGCCATAGAGAACAAGTTTTGCTCATTGGACATAGGGAATTTTTAGAATAATCAGAGCTTTCTAGTTGACACTTTTTTTTTTGGTACTGGGAATTGAACCCAGGGGTGCTTAAACCACTGACCCACATCCCTATCCCTTTTTTTTTTTTTTTTGTATTTTATTTAGAGAGAGGGTCTCACTGAGTTGCTTAGGGCTTTGCTAAGTTGCTGAGTCTGGCTTTGAACTTGTGATCCTCCTGACTCAGCCTCAAGTTCCTGGAATTACAGGTGTGTGCCACCATGCCTGGCTCTAGTTGACACTTTAATTTCTGGAATTTTATTCTCCCTTTCTCAGTACTAGAGTGTCGTGTTTTATTTCTTTATTCCTTTAAAAATGGAAGGTGGGAAGGATCCAGTATCTTTCCTAAGTATCTATTTTTCTCTTCCTTAAATGATTTGTGTCCCTATCTTCTGAATAGATAAGCTAAGCATAGGGCATTGCAAAATAGAAGATAAATATATATTATTTTTCTAAAAACACATACCATAGCACTCTCCATCTCAGAGCACCATATGTGACAACTTGAGCTCCTTTATGTTGCCTTCAAGGGAAATATAAAATTCTTTATCCTAAATGTATGATGCTGAACAGGGAACATTTTTTATTTTTAAATTGAATCTTTACTTCATAATTTTACTAATGAGGTAATTAGTGATTCTATTATTTTAAGTACTTTTGATTAGCAATCCCTAATTTTTTCTAGAGGAGATTTACTTATCCTTTTTCATCTTGAAATTCTGCTTATGCTTTGTCAAGTAGTTTGTTTGGAAAGCCATGATATTTGCAACAAAGAAACAAGAGAGTAAACATTATTTGGTAATTCGTATTCTGATTTTTTATAGCTACGGTAATGTTTTTACTATGGTGATAGAAAATCAGGGCCAAAAATCCCCCCAAAAGCTCTCTAAATTTCAGACATTTTATTCTTTAAAAATTAGTCCATAAAGCCGGGCGCGGTGGCTCAAGCCTGTAATCCCAGCACTTAGGGAGGCTGAGACAGGAGAATCGCGAGTTCAAAGCCAGCCTCAGCAACGGCGAGGCGCTAGGCGACTCAGTGAGACCCTGTCTCTACATAAAACACAAAATAGGGCTGGGGATGTGGCTCAGTGGTCGAGTACCCCGGAGTTCAATCCCCAGTACCACAAAAAAAAAAAAAAAAAAAAAAAATTAGTCCATAAACCTTAACAATCTCAATAAGAAAGAAAATTAAGTGGAAATAATACTAATAGCAGATAAAATTTCTTAGGGATGAAAAGTTGGACTTTCCCAAAGTGCTATATTAAGGTCATGATCCAGTTATCTCTTGTTGAGTAATAAATCACCCCAGAATTTAGCACCTCGACACAACCATTTTATTTTATTCTGATTTTGTTTGAAGACATCTTTAATCCACCACAGGTAATGTGGAAATAATTTTTAAGATATGAAATAATCCATATTTAGTGAGTTCCTTGATCCCATTTTGAAGCATTAATTTAGGAAATTAAAATGCCTGTATGAGTTTCTTTTCTTTTCTTTTTTTTTTTTTTTTTTGGTACTGGAGATTGAACTCAGGGGCACTCAACCACTGAGCCACATCCCCAGCCCTATTTTGTGTTTGATGTAGAGACAGGGTCTCACTGAGTTGCTTAGCGCCTCGCTATTGCTGAGGCTGGCTTTGAACTCGCGATTCTCCTGTCTCAGCCTCCCTAAGTGCTGAGATTACAGGCTTGCACCACCGCGCCGGGCTATGAGTTTCTTTTTTAAGGTTTTAAATAGTTGGCAGTGAATTCTGAATTCTTTTTAATACCTTCAGTCACATACTGGTGGTCTATTGGCTGAACTTGCCTCAGGGGTGTTTGGTTTGGCCTCACAGTGTTTTAAAAAAGCATTTTAATATAGGAGGATATAAAATATAAAATTCTGAATTTTCAGCTTCTCTTAAGAAATGGAAAGTTTGGGTCATAAGAGACCTGAATTCCACTGGTTTGGATCAGAACTGAGTAACAGCTGTTTACATATAAGGCCCCAACTCTGAATCAATTCCTAGTGTTAAATGCTATTTTTCAATGTGCTTATGTCTTTTTCCCCCTTATGGTAAAAAAACATCTCTGTACACAATCTTCATTAGAAGTGGGAAAACAAAAGGAAGACAAGGAGATCTATATATTTCCAGAAATAAGAGAGTGCATTTTCTGTGAGTTGGAAGGGGGAGGGAGAGGAATTGGTGGGTGGAAGAACATACCAACATGTTCAAAATGCCAATGCTCTTGTCTACAGCACTTACATAGGTTCCCTGCTTGACCTTTGTAGGCATTTAAGTTCCATCCCCTGCTTTAGGGACCAGAGGATAAAGTTGTTCTTGAATGCTTAGCAGAGACTCCCCAGAATTTAGAGAAAGTGCAGGACATGCAGTTGTGAGAACAAAGCTTTGGGACACCAGACTCTAGTTTTCACTCTGCCAGTTATGGGATTATGGAATCAGCACCGGATAAAAAGAGAGGATATTGGTAGTGGATTAAAGACAGCTGCAAATTCTTCGTCACTCTGCCTGAGGATAGGTGGATTTTATTTCTCCTCCCTTTTGAATCTGTTCTTGGCCTTTGACTGCTTTGATCAGTAGGATATAGGGGTTGTAATGCTAACCTTTCAGATGATTCCATTTCTTTCTCTTGGAATCCAGCCACCACACTATGAGGAAGTCCAAATAGCCACATGGAGAGCTCCACATGGAAGGGAACTGCAGCCGTAACTGATAACTAGCACCAACTTGCCATTCCTGTGAAGGAGCCATCTTGGAAATGTATTTTCCAGTCCTGATCAAGCTGTCCAGCTGCCACCATAAGGACCAGAGATGCACTGTCCCTACTGAGTCTTATCCAGATTGCAAAGATGTACACAAATGATTGTTGTTTTTTCTGGCCAGTAAGTTTTGGTAGGGCTCATTTTACAGCTATAGATAGCATAGTATCTGTGGAGATCTATCTAGTGTTTGTGCTCCCAGAATCTGGTAAGAGTGTTTTTAGTTTCCTTGGGGGAACCAATCCTAATTCCATTCTTAGAACATATGCTTTGAATGATGTTGACTTTGTCCCTGGCTCAAGGGATGAACTTCTGATTCAGCTTGGCCAGCTCAGAAGAACTGACCACTCAAATTGTTCCTAGAACCAGGCCTATGACCCAACTAGAGCCAATGAGATACAGTAAGACTGCCACTCATGCTGGTGAGAGAAGCCCCTTTCTTTTCAACTGGTTTAAACACAAGAGGATATCAGTCCAGAGCTGCCAGGGGCCACGAAGTAGAGGTGGAGAATGAAGCAAACACAGTCGAAGTCTGGAAGGAGAGATGGAGAGAAACCAGGTTCTGATGACATTGTGGGTTTGGACACAGCAATGCCTGAAGCCATCCTGGGACTCCCTGGGCCAGTAAGGTTTATGTTTATTTTGCTTGAATCAGTTTGAATCAGATTTTCTGTCAATTGGCACAGAAGGAGTCCTCAGTTTTAGAGGATCTGAATTTTAATCCTAACATTGGTTTTTTTTATTTTTAAATTTTTTATTAATTTGACTTAATTTCAGATTTGTAAGAAAGTTGCAAGAATAATACAAATACTTCCCGTACGTCTCTACGTAGATTTTTCAAATGTTAGCAATTTTACATTTGCTTTTTCATTTCTTCCTTTCTCCTTCTCTATATAATTTTTTTTCTGAACAGATTGAGAGTACCTTGCAGATGCAATACCCATTCTGAATATTTGAGTATATTTCCTAAAAACAAAGGCATTCTCCTACATAACCACAGTGCAATTATCAAAAACAGGAAATCAATATTGATATAATGCTACTATTTTATCTATTAGTCTTATTGACATCATGCTCCTTGTTCCCAGTAATGTCCTGTTGAGCAAAAGGAACATTTGGGTCATATACTGTACTTCCTGTCATGTCTTCTTCGTCTATTTTAATCTGAAACAGTTGCTCAGTCTTTCATGATGTTGATATTTTTGAAGAGTACAGACAAGTTATTTTATGTCTTTCCACTTTGTCTAAAGTTTCCTCATGATTAGATTCAGGTTATAAACTTTTATCAGGACTGTAACAGAAATGATGTGTTCTTTTCAGTGAATTAGGTCAGGAGGCAGGTAGTGTCCCTTTGTCCCGTTACTTCTGAAGTAATGGGACATTTATTTACATTTGACTAAAGTGCTAGCTGCCAGTCACGCCACTGTAAATGTCTGTTTCTTTCTTTGGAATTAATGAACATTACAGAGGGATACTTTGAGTCTATGGAAATACCCTGCTGCTTCTCAAACTTTTACCCACTAATTTTGTGATTTTCATCCTAAATGATTATTTCTGTGGTAGTTACCAAATGGCGATTTTTCTGCTTCTATCATTTCTTCCGAAGTTGTAAGCTGGTTTTCTAATGCAAGGAAGAGCTCCCCACCCCTTCTCATCTATTTACATCTCTCCATTTATCTAATCTTCCTCCCTCTCTCTTATATAGACTCGTGGCCCCAATTTTGTTCAGTTAGTTATAATCCTTTCCCATCATTGATGGTGAGGCAGTTGCTTTGGTGCCCAGTTGCTTTTGATCTTGCCAGTGGAGGAGAGTCCCTTCAAACTCACTTCTGTGTCTGACACCTTACATGAAGGGCATAAAAGCATAAAAGCTTTCAGACCAGACTGCTGGGGTTCACATTCTAGCTCCATGCTTAACCTTGACACTTTTGGCAGACTACTTAACCTTTGACATCCTTAGTTTTCTTATATGGAAAATGGGTACTTTATAGGATCATTGAAGGATTATAAGAAATAATATCAGAAAAATTTAGAATTGTACATACATTAAGTACTCAATATTTTCGTTGTTAACTTTTTGGATCTCTGGTTTTTCTCTGAAAAATGATGAGCTAATTTTGTTTTTCTTCATAAAGTTGTTAAGATTAAATTGGGTTAAGTAAAAAAGCTACTCTCAAAATGTTAACTATCTATCTTTTTCCCTTTGCAAAGAGGAGGCGCAAACAAAATGTTACAGATAAGGGAATATTTTAGAGTTGTCTTATTGTTGGGGATCCTCATTTTGTTCAATTAGAGCTCCTCAAAGAGAAGATGGAGACAGAACTTTCTTAAATCTCCACTCAGTATGGAAGTGCATGGCTCTTGCTTTTTAAGGATTATTACCAGATCTCTTCAGTTCAAGAACAGGGGGCTGGCAATGGAAAACCTAGTGACTTAGGAAAGCTCCTTCCTTCCTTCCTTTCCTGCTTTATTGGAACTTCTTTCTGTATGCCCATTGATAGACATTCTAGTATGATTTTTATTATTTTTATTTTTAAATTTTTTATTTGTTCTTTTTACATATATATGATAGTAGAGTATATTTTGACATGTTATACTTACATGGAGTATAACTTATTCTAATTATGTTGAACATGATGTGGGGTTATACTGGTTATGTATTCATATATGAACATAGGAAAGTTATGTCTGCTTCATTCCACGGTCTTTCCTATTCCCATCTCCCCTCCCTTCCCTTCATTTCCCTTTGTCTAATCCAATGAACTTCTACTCTTCCCTCCCACTCCCCTTATTGTGTATTAGCATCTGCATATCAGAGAGAACATTTGGCCTTTGTTTTTTTGGAATTGGCTTATTTCACTTAGCATGATAGTCTCTAGTTCCATCCATTTATTGGCAAATGCTAAATTTCATTCTTCGTTATGGCTGAGTAATATTCCATTGTATTTATGTTCCACATTTTCTTCATCCATTCATCTGTTGAAGGGCACCTAGGTTGGTTCCATAGCTTAGCTATTGTGAATTGAGCTGCTATAAACATTGATGTGGCTGCATCACTGTAGTATCCTTATTTTAAGTCCTTTGGGTATATGCCAAGGCGTGGGATAACTGGGTCAAATGGTGGTTCCATTTCAAGTTTTCCATACTGCTTTCTAGAGTGGTTGCCCCAATTTGCAGTTCCACTAGCAATGTATGAGTACACATTTTTCCATAAATCCTTACCAACATTTATTGTTACTTGTATTCTTGATAATTGCCATTCTGACTGGAGTGAGATGAAATCTCAGTGTAGTGTTAATTTGTATTTCTGTAACTGCTAGAGATGTTGAACATTTTTTCATATATTTGTTGACCATTTGTATTTCTTCTTCTGTGGACTGCCTGCTCTGCTTTTTATTCTTTTATAATGGTTTTCAATAGTGTGAACATGTATCTTTTTTTTGTTTTGTTTTGTTTTGTTTTATTTAGGCTTACATGTTAACAGTGTAAATTGATTCATTGTACATAGATAGAGGATAACATATCAATTCTCTAGTTGTAAGTTGTATAGAATCACAACATATATGCAGTCATATATAAAGTTAGGGCTATGATGACCATCATATTCCACCACCTTTGCTGTCCCCATGCCCCCTCCCCCCTTATACCCCTGTGAACAGAGATCCACCATTGTTCCCATGTCCTTCCCCACATTTTGGATCAGCATCCACTTATCAACGAGTACATTCGACATTTGGTTTTCTGAGATTGGCTTACTTCACTTAGCATGATATTCCCCAACTCCATCCATTTACCTGCAAATGCCATAATTTTATTCTCTGTTATTGCTGAGTAATATTCCATTGTGTATATATACCACAGTTTCTTTATCCAGTCATCTATCAAAGGGCATCTAGGTTGGTTCCATAGTTTAACTATTGTAAATTGAGCTGCTATAAACATTGAAGTGGCTGCAGCACTGTAGTACGCTGTTTTTAAGTTTTTTGGGTATAGACCTAGGAGTGGGATAGCAGGCTCAAATGGTGATTCCATTCCAAGTTTTCTAAGGAATCTCCATACTGCTTTCCAGATTGGCTGTACCAATTTGCAGTTCCACCAGCAATGTATGAGTGTGCCTTTTTCCCCACAACCTTGCCAACACTTATTGTTTGTATTCTTGGTAATTGCCATTCTGACTGACGTGAGATGGAATCTTAGGGTAGTTTTGATTTGCATTTCTCTGATTGCTAAAGATGTTGAACATTTTTTCATATGTCTGTTGATGGATTGTATATCTTCTTCTGTGAAGTTTGTGTTCAGCTCTTTGGCCCATTTATTGATTGGGTTGTTAGTTTTTTTGGTGTTAAGTTTTTTGAGTTCTTTATATATCCTGGAGATG
>PVHX01018184.1:0-37806 GCA_004024805.1 Geosciurus inauris | reverse complement strand
GTGAGACCTTACTTCAGAATAAAAAATAAAAAGGGATAGAGATGTGGTTCAGTGGTAAAACAGCCCTGGATTCAATCCCCAGTTCCCCAAAAGAAAAAAAAAAAGAAAGAAAGAAAAGAAAAGCATTTTAAGATCTCCATGGCAACTTGTCTCATTTTGTTTGAGTTTTGGTTAAAGGAGCATTGGGAACAGGGCAAAGAGAAAGGCACTTCTTTACCCTGTCCCTGCCCTGGGACAGTGTTCTTCACTATCTCTGAACTTCTGCTGTGAGTGGTATAAAGGGGGTGAGAGGAAAGAAAGAGGATAAAAGAAGTCTCCAGAACAATCTGCCAAAATGGGCTTGCTACAAGCAACCAGAATGGT
The DNA here is from genome assembly GCA_004024805.1 of Geosciurus inauris. Taxonomy (NCBI): domain Eukaryota; kingdom Metazoa; phylum Chordata; class Mammalia; order Rodentia; family Sciuridae; genus Geosciurus; species Geosciurus inauris. Next base: position 37,443 of record PVHX01018184.1, on the reverse strand, counting down.
TTCATCTGTTTCTTATTGTTTTTCTTATTTTAGAGCTATTTATGTAGTCTAAATAGTAATTCTTTTCTCTTTTATAAGCATGCACAGGTCTTCTTATAGTTTGTGACTTGTCTTTTAATTTTATAATTGGTGTTATTATTTGTTGTTTAATAAATGACTTTTTATTGCTTCAAATGATAAAAAAGGCAAATAAAACATAATGTTAGCACTTTTTGAAAAACTAGATAAATGGATGTTGAACTAGCAAAAGAGTTTATACTATTAGTTATATGTTTTTCTATTTTGTGATATTTTATAAAACAAAAATAAAAACAAACATCCAAGAAAGTTTTAATGTCCTTTCTCTTCTCTTCAAGCCCTTAAGTAGAGTTACCCACATTAGACCCCTTCTCTTCCAGATCTTAAAACCACTTCATGAAAAGTCACTGAACACAGGAAAAGAAAACTGCACCTAAAAATGACTTGGAATTCTGGGGACATTCTTGGCTAAGGCACCCAATCACAGGATCAGCCCCAGGCCAGATTGTGAAAGAAGCTACGTGTCTCTGGGCGCCTCCATTCCTGAACCCCCACCCTGTCCTTTCAACATCTGCTCCCCCCCAGGCACCCAGCAGTCACACTGGATTCCCAGTCACCTCTCCCAGCACGAGACACTCATTAAACTTAGTCTTACAAAGGTAAGAGACTTACTATAAGTGGGCTCAACCCCATTTTGAAAGTCTTTAGGGAGTGGACAAAGAAAGACCATGGAAACTGCACTTTCCAAAGCCTTGAGAGAATGGCTGGGGGATCTCTCAGAAGATCCTGATGCTTCCACAGTGTACAGCTTGATTCATTGAGTGTAGAGACTCCATCTTGTTTGACATTAGAGCCCGACTGCAAGCTGGGTCACAGTGCTTTGCAGGCACAAAACAAATAAATGCTGGATGAATTTAATGACTTCTTGTCTTTTTCTGTGTGATGCATTGAGGATATGTTAGTGAAGAAAACAGACACAAATGCCCATCCTCGGAGAACTCTATATGGTGAAGTGGGGAAGGGATGAGGATGCCTAGAAGGACTATAAAGTACGTATTATATTGTACAATACTATGCTATACTATTATTATAGTAAACTCTATTATGGTTTTGTTTTGTTTTGTTTTGTTTTTAATACCAGGACTTGAACCCAGGGGCACTTAACCACTGAGCCACATTCCCAGCTCTTTATTTTTTATTTTGAGACAGGGTCTCACTAAATTGCTTAGGGCCTCATTAAGTTGCGGAGGCTGGCTTTGAACTTTGTTCTCTTCTTACCAGAAACTTCTTAGTGCCCTTTCTGGGCATCACATGTGTCTTGTGGAATTCTCACAACTGGGGTACGCTATTACTCTTCTCATTGCTTTTATTTATTTATTTGTTTATTTATTTTTATTTTTTGGTACCAGGGATTGAACTCAGGGGCACTTGACCATTGAGCCACATCCCCAGCCCTATTTTGTGTTTTATGTAGAGACAGGGTCTCACTGAGTTGCTTAGTGCCTCGCCATTGCTGAGGCTGGCTTTGAACCCCTGATCCTCCTGTCTCAGCCTCCCAAAGTGCTGGGATTACAAAGGTGAGCCACTGCGCCCAGCTCTCATTGCTTTTATTTTTACTGACCTTTTTTTAAAATTTTTTTTTAGTTGTTGATGGATCTTTATTTTATTCATTTATTATTTATATGTGGTGCTGAGGATCGAACCCAGTGCCCCACGCATGCCAGGCAAGCTCTCTACCACTGAGCCACAGCCCCAGCCCCTGACTTATTTTTGTGGTACTGGGAATGAAACCTGGGGCCTGATGCAGGCCAAGTAAGCCTCTACCACTGAGCTACACCCCAGACCTACCATTGCATTTAGACCTATGAAAAACCAGGTTGTCATAATTTAAGTACCTTATCATAGGTCATCTACCAGGTTTGGAAGGCCAACTCTGAGATCAACAACCCCTGCTCCTAAACGGAGCTCCTTCTGGCATGCTGGGAGCCCCATCTTGCAAAGGGTAGATTATATTTATATTAGAACATTCAGCTACATCTTGATCAACCTGAGGTCAGACACCATTTCTGTTTGACTGGGAGAGGGGCTGTCTGGGGAGCACTGGCTAAATATTTGTTCCGTGAATAAAAGGATGAATTAGTCACCAGCAGTCCAGGCACTCCCGTGGAATTTGTTTTTGAGCAGTGGCCCTCCTGGGTTACCTGAATCTTACCTCACCAGTTACTACTTACCCCACCTGACCTCACCTGAACCAAGTAATATAAGGGAAAGGGACAGTTTGGGTATTTAGCTACTGTTTTTCCACTTTGGGCACTCTTTTTTTTTTTTTTTTTGGTACCCCTGAGCTCAGGGGTACTCGACCCTTGAGCCACATCCCCAGCCCTATTTTGTGTTTTTTTTTTTATGTAGAGACAGGGTCTCACTGAGTTGCTTAGCACCTCGCCATTGCTGAGGCTGGCTTTGAACTCGCGATTCTCCTGTCTCAGCCTCCCTAAGTGCTGGGATTACAGGATTGAGCCACCGCGCCCGGCTCACTCTGGGCATTCTTAAGTAAATTGGTTTGCAATAGCTAGGGGAGGATGCAGGGTAAAAAATGGAGCGACAGATTGTATAGGTGGCAGGCACAGGAGCACCCAGAGAAGAGACACTGAGCCCTAGTACTTGGCAATCCTCCCCTCTGCATCCTGAGTCTCTGTGTCCCCTTCACAAATAAGTAGGCAAAACTTGAACACCAGGTCTCTAGTCAGGACAGAAAGAAAATGTTGTTTCTTCATTCCTTCTGGAAAAGGTGGAGTATAGTTTTCCATTGGCAGGTCTCTAGGGTAATAAGTGAACTGCTTGCTATGTTTATCACTAGGGTCCAGGAGAAATAGAAGGGAAGATGGTTTAAGAGAAACCAAGAACCAGGAAATAGGTGGCTTTGAAGGAGGCAGCTGACTTAGGGAGGGGCTTGGCCCTCTACCTGGTAGGGAGCCCTGAAATACTTGCTGAGTGAATTAGCTGGATCTATGGAGGGAAATATTTGTGTTTCGGGTAGTTGGAGATGGTGTTTTTCTTCCAAATCAGGGTGAGGAAACATTTATGCTGTGTAGTTTAGTTTCTAAAGGGCATTCCACATGCAGCCCCTCAATATGAAACCCAGGCTGGCTCCTTGCTGCTGCTCCACCTGTCTCATTCACTTGTGCACCAGTGTCGAGTCAAGTATGTGCAGTGAACCTCAGATGCCAACAAGCCATGAGTTTGTTTTCAAAGAAGCCCCAGTGTAGAAAGCGAGAACATTCAGGTAAGTGAGGAAGCAGGTATAGAGGCCACAATTGCTGGTGGCACACACCTGTAATCCCAGTTACTCAGGAGGCTGAGGCAGGAGAATACAAGTTCAAGGCCAGCCTGGGTAATTTAGCAAGACTCTGTCTCAAAATAAAATTGAAAAGAAAAAAGGCTGAGATATAATTCAGTGGTAGAGCACTTGCCCAGCCTGGGTTCATTCCCCAGTACCTCAATTTAAAAAGAAAGAAAGAAGCCATGAGAGTTGTTTGTCAGGCCACCCTGCTAGCCCAAAATGGGGAAGAAAGCCTCCAAAGATGAATCACACTTGAGAAAAGTCTTGGCTATTTTAGTCCCCCTCCCATGGGGGCAGTTGGGTAGGAGAATTATGGCTTTCTTTTAACTGAATTATCATATTGTTTAAACTTGAAAGCACTGCGGTTCCTTTTAAAGGGGGGTGGAAAGACAGATAAAAACCCTGGAGGATTCCATTTCCATAGAGCCTCTGCACCTCTCCTGATAAGATCTCAGATCAGGTGGGGAGGTGGAGAGGAGAACAGCGCACCCCACCCTACCCAGTCCAGAACACCCAAATCCTAAATTCTACTCTCATCCAACCCTTGGTTGTGACAAATATAACACACAAGTAGAAGTCATGCATGGCCCTCTCCCCTGTGTCTGTCCGTAAAATGAGAGGGACACTCTAGATAGCCTGCCCATGGTTGGCTCTCTCATTTTACAGTGCTCAGCCATATCATCCATTTTCATCTCAATGTGATGCTATGGTATGTTATCTTGAGAGTTGAGGGTTTGTGATCAGAGAGCAGAGATCAGGGTAGGGTGGGGAGGAGCAGCGGGAGGGAGGTTGGGAATGAGGGAACACTTGTGGGGCGGGGTGAGGTGGAGAGGGAAAAACATTTGAAAGGGGAACCTCTCCTCCACCCTATTCTTCCCATGAATGGAGGGTTTTTTCTTTTCTCCAAGAGGTCCAGCGTTTCCTCACTAGAAATGATAATAAACCACCAGCTTCACCCAGGTATTAGTTTAATGCTTCGACCCCACTAAGGTGTCACAGTCTTCATTTATTAGGCTCCACTCCCTGGCAGACAGATACAACACCTGGAGAGTTCAAAGCAGATGTCTTCATCCAACACCATAACAGAAGAAATAAGTAGAGGAAAAACACTTCACCTTTGTTTAGAATCTTTGAATTTAAAAAGATGTGAGCTACTCATTCGGTGCTAGTCCCTGGAGTAGGGCTATGTTGTTCTCCACATCATGGGTGAGGCAAACAAAGCCATGCAGAGTTTATAAACCTACCCAGGATCACTTGGCCAGTTACCGGTGGACGTAACAGCAGGACACGCACAGTAGAGATGAAGATGAGGGAGGAGTGTGGAGCCCACTGGGCAGCAAGGGAAAGGTATCCACCTACTCCAACCTGGAGACGGGCAGTGGCCACCTTATACGTGGATGTGGGGTATGCCTGGGCTGCTACTCGGCTGCCTCTTTCAGGATTGAACGGAGGACAGGTAATAGATTTTCTGATCATGACCCCTTTACTCTGCTGAAAACCAATTCTAGAAGAAACAGATCTCTGGGGTTTTTAGAATGGGCAGTTTTTGCCAGTGCAGACCACAGTTTCTTTAAGGAGCAGCCTCCCCCTCCCCCTGGGAGGGAGGGCGGAGTGGAGGTGACTCAGCAGGCACCTGGGGGTGAGGAGAGCACCACAGCCTGGCTGGGTGTTTTTCTGAGGTTACACAAGTCCCCTCCACCCTGGAGCTGTGAACCTGGGTTTCAGCAGTGACCTCATGCTGGAGCACCCAAGGGGCCTAGACCTCAGGCTTGGACAGGATCCTAACTATAAAAATATAACAATTAAAAATAGAAAAACAAGTATAAATACTACCGTCCACTCATGCTGTTGCTCTGTTAAAAACATGAACACATTTTGTAGGGTCTCTATTATAAGTGTGTGTGTGTGTGTGTGTGTGTGTGTGTGTGTGTGTGTGTGTGTGAGATGCTGGGGATTGAACCCAGGGCCTTGTGCATGCTAGGCAAGCACTTTACCAATAAGCCACACCCCCACCTCTTATTATAATTTCTTGTTTGAAGAATTTTCAGTGTTCCTATCTTCCCAGCTTCCCAGAGTCTAGCATGGTGTTCTATGCTCAGCAAGGATTTATTGACCAGCTGACCAAACCTCAACCACACACATCACAGACAGAAAAAGAAGCATCGAGAGATGAAGCAAGCCCTTGACCCTGCTGATGAGTGTGGACAAGTGTGGACAAGTCCAAGCCTTCATGGAGGCACCATGGTTTGGGGTAGACCAGGACCCATAACTCCTTATGTTAGATTGAAACTTCAGAGAGTGAGGGTAGGCTGAGAGGCAGAGGGCCCAGGAGCTGCTGGTAGGGCAGGTCCCCTGAGAGCAGGCATCAGTATGAGCGTACCTCCTAGTGGATGGAGGAGTATCCTGGCTTTGCTTTTCCCTCTGAGAAAGTCATTTAACCTCCTCTCCTCAGTCTCTTCATCTGTAAAAAATGAATAGTAGATGCCCACCTCAATGATTAGTTAAAAGCATAGATCAGAAAACATGTGGAGGTCTCCAGTGAATAAGAAGGAGAATGACTGCATTCCCAGGAGAAGGGCAAGTCTAATTCATCTTTGTCTGCCCAGAATATATGGAGGAACACAAAAAATACTCCGTGAAGGAATAATTAGAGTTGAAGAGATATTAGCACAGTGATTAGCGCCCGAGGGGTGAGCAGAAAGCTGGGAGAGCGTTTCAACAGAGTAGACTAGAAGGGGTAATAAATTAATGGAAGAGTATGAGAAGCATTCCAAACAAATGTGGGGTGTCTTGGGAGTTCTGAACACCAAAGAAGATGGATCATTTTGGTATCATGAAGAGTCAGGTTAGCACTATGAGCATCATCAAGGAAAGTCACCAAAAGGAAGGAAGTTTCAGGGGACTTTAGAGGAGCTAAAATGGATCAATTACACAAAAGACAGAATCCAAATTGAAGGTATAAAAGTACATATACACAAAAATACTGAAATGCGGCATTCCTTACAGTGCTTACTCTGAGCTGATGACCACGTGGAACCTGATAATGCTCTTTGCTCAGAGGCCTTATCAGGGCAGTGACTTAGGCCAGACCTGTGGGTACCAGACCCAGTCCCTCTAATTATGACTCTCAACCAGGATTTGAGAAGACGCTTTCCTAAAAGGCCATCCAGCGTTTAATTTAAGACTTTTCCAGTACAATAACAGGATTGAGCCCAAGCTTCAATATAGGAGGTTCATTTCCTCCCCATATCTCCTCTTTTGTGAGGCTCTGTCCCTGATATGGGTGTGTGTGTGCCATTTCTAGGTGAGATGGGAATAAGATAAATTGAGACCCACTCTCCTGAGACCTCCAAATTGTACTAAGAGCTTCTAATGATCCCTCTCAATGCCATTCAAGATTGTGCTCTGCACAGGTACAAATAATTCCTCTCTACCCACTTCTTCTTTAATTGAGAAATTTTGAGCACAGAGGAAAGGACCAGTTTTCTTAATGTTCTTAAATATTAGAAAATATTTAATGTTTTTAAATATTATATTTAATAATGTTAAATAAATAACATTTCATCAAACCCAATATGCCATCAATTTTAAGATGAATAACTATTTTATGTATCACTAGGAGAAAAAATATTGCTTAATTATGATAATCCAATCTGATTTCAGTGACATTAAAATGGGAGAAAATATGAAATATGTTCAATATAAAAAATACCACCATGTCCATTAGAAAGTTAAGCAAGTCATCAGCAAAATATTATGTAGCTATTGTTTATCTAATATACTCTTATTTAATATTATTGTATCTTATAAATAATAATCCGTTTAATCGTTGAAATAGTCCAGTAAGTATTATTATCATCTGCATTTTATAGATGAGGAAATTGAAGTATCGTTAGGGTACGAAATTTGCTCAGTTAATAATTAGCAAACCCAAGCTTCAAACTTTTTTTCTTCCCTTTTCCCTACCAAATCTGTTCTCATCACTGATAGGTGTTGGCCCACAGTAAAACAGTTCAGTGAATAAAGTGAGTGAGTAAGTGAATGAATGGAAAAAAATAATCAAAACTGAACTTCAAGCACAGAAAGTAGCATGAAAGTCTCTTTTGTTCCCTAATCGTCTTAAGAGAAGGACCAACACAATTTTCATAAGTACAAGATAGCAGAACATTAGTTGAGTTCTCAAGGAGGTAAGAAAACTAGAATAGGGGCTGGAGGTGTGGCTCAGTGGATGAGTGCTTGCCCAGCATGCACAAGGCTCTGGGTTCTATTCTCGGTACTTAAAAAAAATTTAAAAGAGGAGGAAGTGGGGTATGGTATATGGCTGAGAGGGAAGGAAAGTTACAGAATAATCAGCTTCACTTTGTTACAGCTGTGACTCTGCTATTCCTTTAAGGGCAGTCTAACATCTGGGCGGCAAAGAATGACAGTGCACTGGGAGAGAGTGCCACCTATTGAGTGACCACCTCAATTGGAGAATTTCATCCAAAGCAGCCAGATTGATGAGAGAGGGCAACAAAGCTTCACAAAAGGAACTGAGATGAATGTACCAACTGATCCACGAATAGCTTTGGACCCAGGTCATGCTGATGATAATAGCTCAGAGAGCCTTCTTTGTAAGATGTTGAAGAGTCCAGAAAAGATCTTAGGTGAAACAAAGAGGACTGAGCTGAGTTACAGGGCCTGTGCTGTGTTGCAGTCCAGGTCATTTCCACACCACTTGTTGCTACAGTGAATACAGAGGTAAACCAAAACCTAAGGAAGAAGAAAAAGAACAGTTACGGAGTCTTTATCACGTGCTTTGAAAATGCATTCATTCCATTTATTCAATAAATATTGACTGAGCAATCGCTACATGCCAGCGTGTCCCGATACAAGGAGGAAACAACATTGAACAAGGGCAGCAGTCCAGGTGCCTGCTCTCAAGGAGCTCAGATAAGGGAGGAGGAATGGACACAGAAAATAAACAAGTAATTGAGTAATTTCAGACAGTGATTAATGCCGTGAAGACAATGGGATAACAGTGGTCACATCATTCAAACCTACCAATGATCTCAAGATCACTGGTAGACTCTATAGACCCTAAGAGGTACAGCATTTAACCTGAAGTTAATTGAAGTCAATTGTTTTCCAGTGAGTGAATAATCTGGCTAGCAGGACAAACTCAGGGCTTTCCATGTGTGAGGCCAGCACTTGACCACTGAGCTGCGCCACCCCCACCTCCCATCCCCTAGCAAGGACTGAATTATCTGCCTTTCTCATCCGAAGCTCATCTCTCACTCCTACCCAAGGCTATCCAGGCAAAGTCCAGGTGGACAGTCAGTCTTAGTTGGCACATTTGTCAATAATCATCTCTTTTGTCGTAAGAGATGTTGACAATACTCAAACGTCTCTTTCAGGGCATGTAGATAAAAAGATAACACCATGTAGGTATTTACACAGATTTTTCAGAATCTGTTGGTCCTTGATATTTTATCTATCTATCTATCTATCTATCTATCTATCTATCTATCTATCTATCTATCTATCTATCTATCCGTGCATGCATACTAGGGGTTGAACCCAGGGTTGCTTTACCACAGAGCTACATCTCCAGTCTTTATTTTTTAACTTTGAGACAGGGTGTTGCTAACTTGCTCAGGGTCTCAAGTTGCTTGAGTTGCTAAGGCTGGAATCCAACTTTCAATCCTCCTGCCTGAGGCTCCTGAGTCCCTGGGACAATAGGCATGTGCCACCACGCCCAGCAAGAATACCCTTAAGAAGGAAAACAACAAGCAAAGACCCTTTAGTTTCCTCATTGAGGCATTGAGACTTTGGTTATTTTATAATTCAAGGAATTCTTACGATTGTTTTTTACCGAATCTCATCTTTAGAGCATATATAGGTTTCCTTGGGCTTACACAGTAAGCTGTCATTTCCCGTAGGATGGGACGAGGAGCTATGTGAAATTGTAGGGTGGCTTCTGCCAGTCTTCTGTAACGCAGGGAGTGTTGGGTCTCCTCCCTAGAGGAAGAGGCCCTCTTTTGTGTCTGAGGTCAGAAGGATGTTGCCATCCCCTCTGCATGTCCAAGACAGGGTCTTCACATTTCCCCCAGACAGCCTGCTGCTCACTCACTCCTCTCGGAAGTCAGCAAGGACATGTGTTTCCTCATTTCCTGCTGCTCTGCTTTTGCAAGACAGACACGAAAGTTCTTAGGCTGCTGGTGAGCAGTGGCTGAAACCACCTTGAGTCCCATGAAGTCTTGAAGAATTGACAGTAGTTCTCGATTACCAAAGATGACTATGCATCCTACAATTGGAATTAAGTGGGAAAGAAATTGCTCGATTTGACAAACGCAGCTGCCAGCCAACTTAGAAAGCTAGGTCTTAAAACTCAGAGATAACAAGTGAGAAATCATGGGTAACACATAGGCCGGGAGTGCACTATGGCCTTTCAGACAGCAGAGTGACCAGTGCAGACCCCACTGAGGCCCTCTGTCTTCCTAGCCTCCACTCGTTACCCCATGGGCTGCTTTTTTTCTAAAAAGCAAGACACTATTTAATGTGCTTTTATTGAATTTGAAAATGACTATAAGAATCTTGAATAAATTGCCTATAAGAGACCATAGAATATGCTGATTGTGGTGGTACATGCCTGGTAATCCGGTTGCTCAGGAGGATGAGGCAGGAGGATTGCAAATTTGAGGCCAGCCTTGGCAATTTAGCAAGGCCCTAAGCAACTTAGCAGAAACTCTGTCTTAAAAAATAAAAAAGGGCTGGGGATGTGGCTCAGTGGTTAAATGCCCCTGGTTTTAATCCCTGGTACACACACACACACACACACACACACACACACACACACAAGAAAGAGAAAAAAAAAAGGAAAAAGAATAGAAAAGAAACAAAGAAATCATAAATGACCAGTGCAGAACCTAGGGTGTTTTTTGTTTGTTTGTTGTTTGGTTTTTGGTTTTTTAACGTATCTCATGGACAGATTAACAACAACACCTCCCTCTCAACCTTCCTTGGATCATGCAGGATTGTCTGTGTCATACTGTTATCCTTGAGGAAACAGATCCAATAAAATGGTTCTAAGTCAAAACAGAATTACAGCCTGACTAAACATGGGGTTCCCCTGATAAGATCTTTCCTGTTCAAAGTTTGGTGAATTGTGCTTTTGCGTGAGTTCCCCTTCTCTGATGCTATAAATCCTCAATACTCAGACAGAGTTCACTCCTACTTTTACATAATTTCTCTATCACTGAGTTTTGCATCAGATAAGTGTAGTCATTTATGTTAATTAAGACGTTTAAGCATTAGGTCTCCTAACATCTATGCATGCTTTCTTGTAAATTTCTCTGACTGTCCCAACACTCAGAATGATCCGGAATGACTGTATCTTTTACTTCTTTCTGTCATTTTGTTATAATTGCTCTTTTAACATAGATCTCTAAGTAAATCGGCATCTTTTTGTCTCAATGTCTCAACCCATAGATGTTTTGTTAGGACAATGATGAGAGGCTTCCCCTGAGATGTTTCATTTATTCACCCAGCATTTTGTGGTGAACTTTCTTGGTGGCAGGCAGCCCTAAGTCAGTCACAGTTCAAAACTGGAGCATAACTAGGCCAGGTAAACAAGATTTGGGAAGGAAACATTTGAGGGAAGTCTTGGAGGCATGCCAAGTTTAGAGGAAGGCAAGCACTATTTTGTTTTTTTGTTTTTTGGTACTGGGGATTGAACTCAGGAGCACTCGACCACTGAGCCACATCCCCAGCCCTATTTTTTGTGTTTTATGTAGAGACAGGGTCTCACTGAGTTGCTTAGCGCCTCGCCACTGCTGAGGCTGGCCTTGAACTCACGATTCTCCTGTCTCAGCCTCCCTAAGTGCTGGGATTACAGGCTTGAGCCACCGCGCCCGGCTACTATTTTGTATTTTGAACAGAGGGAGTAGTTGAGGAGGATCACTGAGATGTGTCAAGTGTAGAGAAATGTAAGCAGTGTGACTTGTGAGATAGAGCGAAACATACACCTGCAGGGGTAAGAGGTGATGGGGAGGGACCTGGAACATAGACTAGCTTGCTTTAGCACATTCATCCCTTTTGTTGTTGTTGTTCTTCATTTTATTTATTTATTTATTTATTTATTTATTTATTTATTTATTTATTTATTTATGGTATTGAGGATTGAATCCAGGAGTGTCTTACCACTGAGCTACATCCCCAGCTTTCTCACCCTTTTTTGTGTGTGGTACCAGGGATTAAATCCAGGGGTGCTCAACCACTGAGCCACATCCCCAATCTCCCCACCTTTTCTTAGTTGTAGATGAACGCAATACCTTTATTTATTTATTTTTATGTGGTGCTGGGGATTGAACCCACTGCCTCACATGTGCTAGGCAAGTACTCTACCACTGAGCTACAACCCCAGTTTATCCCTTGCCCTTTTTATATTTTATTTAGAGGCAGGGTCTTGCTAAGTTGCTTAAGCTTTACCAAGTTGCTGAGGCTGGCCCTAAACTTGCAGTCATCCTGTCTCAGCTTCCCAAGTAGCTGGGATTACAGGTGTGCACCACCATGCTGGCTTGTTCCTTTTATCACTATTCAAAAGTCCTATTATGTTGCTAATTTTGGAATTTTAAAGTGTGTGTGCACGCACAGTGTGCTCACTGCTGGGGATTAAACACAGGAACAATTTACCACTGAGCTACATCCCCAGCCCTTTATATTATTATTATTTTGTTGTTGGTGGTGGTTTGAGACAAGGTCTCACTATGTTGCTAAGGCTGGCCTTCATCTAGTGATCTCCCTGTCCCAGCCTCCTGAGTTTGCTGGATTACATGCCTGGTTTCACACACACCATGTTTGATAAAAAGTAAGGGCTGAGGGCTTAGTTCAGTGATAGAGCATTTCCCTAGGCCCTAAATTATATCTCCAGCACCACAAAAAATTAACAAATAAAAAAATAGATAAAATAATACTATACCCTATCATCACTAGAAATATGATTATGGTGTATGGGAAGATTGGTATTTGTTATTGACATTTGGTGTCTTTTCTGCAGCCTCTGTATAGCCATGTATCCACAAAATTTGTGTATTTTTCTGTTCTACACTTTGGTTTAAAAAATCATCTTTCCACTCTAAGTAGTGACATATATAAAGCATAGGAATATATAAGTATATATTTGAGTTGGTGCTTAGGCTTATCCAGTCTAAGCAGCAATATGCATTTGGGTGAAATTCTGAAACATTTGGAAAAATTAGATGTGCAGTGAAATAAGCATTTAATTAGCTCTTAATCAGGGACACCAAAATACAATAGTCTGTAAAAATTGTTCATTGTTCAAATCCCCAATGTGAAAAGCCGTAGTTTATGTGCCAGCCCTTTGCACAGCGGTGGTTTTGAATAATTCTCCACTAACCGACGCCCTTGGCTCTCCATCTGTCGATACATTACCATCTGAATTTCTATGGAGAAAGCATATTTTTAAAATCTTGTCTTCTCTTTTGCAGTTCACTGTGGCTTTTAAAATGTATTTCTACTGAAGTGATGATAATTTCAGCTCAGGCAAATAGTTGTCCCTGTCTGTTAGGAATGGACACATTCATGTAGTCCTTTTTCTGATTATCATAAATTACAAGGTAACACAAACAGGGGTAAAATCAGATCACTATGACAAGAGAGCCAGGGAGAGAATCAAAGGGTTTAAAAATGTTATAAAAAGTAGGCTAGGCATCTTGATTTCAAAGCTGAAAAGAGTAAGGAATGCAGAAAAAATCCAGTTAAAATAATTTGGATAATGAAGTTTGAGTATGAAGTGGGCAGAAGTTAGATACAAATGAGCCATCTTCATAAGTCCCACTAAAGGTTACAATGTTTTGTAACAGGGAAAAAGGTGACCAGGATGCTTGAAGAGGATGCTTTTCATTTATGCAGATTTGGAGAAAGAACACATTACTTTCTCTTCAATCAGTGTGTCTCAGTCTCATAATTAGCAACATCTTTGGTGGATATTCAGTGATAAGCAAAGCTGACAAAGGGATCGGGATACTGAATTATAAATAAAGATGAGAGGTGCCAAATGCAAATATACATAGCACAGCTAAATGAAGGAGAAACTGGAAAAAAATTAAAATATAATGTGAAGAATTTCAGGTTCCAAAAGATAGCGATAACTTTTAAAGAAGGTGATAGAAAATTACAGCAGGATCAGGAACATAGAAAATGGGAAAATGTAGTGGAGAAAGAGAAGAAGTTTTGGAGAAGAGATAATCACAAAAGTAAGAATAGTAATTTTGCATATGAATATTCAAACTGAAGGAACAATTTTCAGAAATCAAATCTGGGGCTGGGTGCATAGCTCAGTGATAAAGTGTGTCCTTAGCATTCTCTAAGCTCTGGGTTTGATCCCCAGCACCAAAATTAAATAAATCAATTCTACACCCTGAAAAGTGTTTTAAAGTTTATTGGAAAGGATGTATAGTCACAAGAAATTTCTATATACAGAGAATGTGTATTTAATCCTCATGGAATATATCCTTTTTCCGTACACCTGCTACCCTTTCTTTGGGCAAGCATCCTCCTTGGAAGGAATCCTTGGATTTTCAATGTCCAATTGCTCCTCCCCCACTCTCCATCCTTCCCTTCTGTTTTCTGCTATAGCAGTGCCATTGACATTCACTCCCACCTTGAGAAAAAGGATGGAAGGAAAAAGGGGAAGAGAACCAGAAGGAAACAGACATCTCATTGATCTCATTGCAGGTCTCTCCAAAAAACAATGGCTGGAAACTCTCAGAAGTCCTTGATTCTCAGTCCTGGGGCTCAGGTTAGAACCCTGAATAGAGTGCTGTCAAGCGCAAGGATTGGCTCCAGAGCGAGGCGGACGCGCGAGGCCGAGGCCGAGGCCGCAGGCGGCGCCTTTGAGCTGGCCTCTGGAGACAGAGGCTCCAGAGATTGTCCGGGCTTGGCCTTCCATGGAGTGCCGGCAGGGGGCGACGCAGCGTCCACCACGTCCTGGGAAAATTAGGGAGATTGTTTTCTGCGGATCGAACCAAAAGCATGGATGGCTCTCAATATTGACAGGGGCCGAGGACTGCGGGCAGGAGGCCTGATACCACTCAGAATAACGACCCTGAGCTGGGCAACATGGTGCACATCTGTAATCTCAGCCACTCGGGTGGCTGAGGCAGGAGGATAGCAAGTTCGAAGCCAGCCTGGTAATTTAGCGAGACTGTCTCAAAATTAAATAAATAAATAAATAAATAAAAAGGACTAGGGATGTAGCTCAGTAGTAGAGTAGTTGCCTAACATGTGTGAGGCCCTGGATTCGACCCCTCACTGCTGCAAAAACAAGCAAACAACAACAAAGACCCTGGCAGAGGACCTGATTTGTCTCTTTAGAGACCTGAGCACAGTTAATGGTTAGGGCAGATTAGTAGTTAGCCACCCAGACAGGCTTGTCTCTGAGTACCGAGGATAGACTGAGGAGGAGTTTCCCTGGGGGCACTAACCAGACTATTTTTTTGTTTTTGATTTGTTTTCATATGGAACGCTTCACGAATTTGCATGTCTTCCTTGCACAGGGGCCATGCTAATCTCTGTCTTATTATATGTGCTGCCTAAGCGAGCACTTCTATTTGTATTTTGGGCCAGGATCTCACTTTACTGCCCAAGGTGGTCTCTAACTCCTGGGCTCAAATGGTTCTCCTGCCTCAGCCTCCAAAATAGCTGAGACTACAGGCTCACATCATGGGCCCGCAGGGCCTCCCGCATGCTATTGGCAAGGCTTCATCCCCCAGGGATTACCCCAGCCCTGGACCCTCCTTTGAAGGCAAATTTCCATTCTCCTACCAGGAAAATACAGCCTTGGAATCTAGGGGCACTTTTCACATGCCGCTTGGTGATGATCTGTTGCTACAGATAAAGCCTGCCCCATGAGGGTACCTCCTACCCCCAGCACCCCAAGCAGCTGATCACAGAATTCTTCCAGCACTTCCCGTACTGTCTCTATAAGCAGTTCTGGTAAATACAGCTTTAATTTCCTATTAAGCTTGCAGTGATATTAGTGCCCCACACATTAAGGGAGCGCTAATGCCAGGGAGACAGTGTTAAAGTCTTGAGAATCATTCCTTGGAAGACAAACCATTGGGAGACAAATAATCTGAAAATTTAGGTTCTGGTTTAACTTTCGTGATTGTTTTACACCCGGGCTTCAGGTTTTTTATGCTTAAATGTAAATGCTGCTTCCAGAATGCAGCCTTAATTAGATTCATCCATAGTGTCCTATACATATATGTCATTGCACTAATTATATTTTATATTAATGGAGATGTCACATTTTAGATTTACATATATGCCACATGTACATCTTGTGTTATCTACTTGAGGTGCAAATGATGTCATTCCACATGGTATGGCATCTTCCCCTAATGGGCTTCCTCGCTCTTGCTCAGAGGCCTCTCTTCTGCTCTGAACCTGAGTGCCAGGGGTACACATGTGAATCCAATGGTCTGGCTCTGTATTCTCTCACTTCTGTTGAAGCCAGAACGGAGGCTTAGAGTCCACACCCCTCACACTAGATTCTTCCAGACTCCTGCTGTTTCCCACCATCACCAGTGAAGCCAAAGGTCTGATGTGGCTGCTGAAATCTGTCAAGAAGGGAGATGATGCCCAAGCTAAGCTTCGGCCCCTGCAACTGGTGCAAAGCAAGGCAAGGCTTCCTTGAGGTGAGGAGTGGGATGCTACTTTCCTCAGGGTCTCACTTGACACATTGGCTAGTCCCAATGGGGTGGCATGTCCAGGGCAGCTTGAGGGGCATAAGTGCCACTGATGGCTATGGACCCAAAACCCCCATCCCATGACTAATGCCAAACTGTAAGTGTAGAGACCCCTGGAATAGTCTCATCCTCAGTTTCCTGCCATGCCCATTTCCCCACCTCCTACAAAGTTTAATAAATTTAAAGTACAAAGGAGGGGTCAAGCACTTGATACCATTTTCCCCCAGCTAAAATGTCTTACCAGGTCCATCTCCATAGTCCCCAACACTGAGTTTGTTATAGGCTCTTCTTCTATGTAGGTCACTGATCCTGCCACATTGCATGGCCCTTAGTAAACATAGGAGCATTTACTAAGGGAATGTTGCTTCCTTTCTTGAGCCTCCATATTCATTTTCTCTATTTTTTATTATTAGTGTTGTTGTTGTTATTTTTTTAAATTTATTTTATTTTATTTTTTTAGTTGTAGATGAGCACAATATCTTTATTTATTTTTATGTGGTGCTGAGGATCCAACCCAGTGCCTCACGCATGCGAGGCAAGCGCTCTACCACTGAGCCACAATCCCAGCCCCTGTTGTTGTTGTTATTATTATTATTATTATTATTGTGTGTGGTGCTGGGGATTAAACCAAGGGCTTACCGCATGCTAGGAAAGCGCTTTACCACTGAGCTACACTCCCAGCTCTATTTATTTATTTTTGAGAGACAGGGCTTGACTATGTTGCTTAGGTTGGCCTTGAACTCCTGGGCTCAAGTGATCCTCCTGCCTCAGCCTCCTGAGTAGCTGAGACTACAGATGAGTACCAACACCCCTGGCTTTCTCTATTTTTAGAAGTCCATCATTTCCTTTTTGAGCTAATACCTTTCAGCCATGTTGGGAGAATAGAAAAAACTATGGACCATAGATGATGCTAGGATTGGGGTGGCCAGCCTGTGGCCCTGGGGTGCTGTAATCTCAAGAGCTTTCTGGGCATGCTTTGGAATCAGTAACTAAAAAAATAAATTGTTAGAGACTGTAGCAAAGCAGAAATTAAATACAATATTATAGGGCTGAGGTTGTGGCTCAGTGGTAGAGTGCTTGCCTGGTATGTGTGAGGCACTGGGTTCCATCCTCACCACCATATAATTAATCAGCTAATAAATAAATAAATACATACATACATACATACATGCACACATACATACATGTATTGTGTCCATTTACAATGAAAAATATTTTAAAAACAAAAAAGCGAATACAGTATTATGTGTTCTTTAAATGACATTAAAATGCAAAATCATATGAGGGTATTATTCTACCAGCAACAGAAATGTGATTGTTAATGCTGCAGTAAAATATGAGGAGAACATGATCTGTCTTTGTTTTGAGTGTGTACGTGTGGCAGGGTACTGGGGATGGAACCCAGGGGTGCTCTACCACTGAGTTGCATCTCCAGCCCTTTATACTTTTTATTTTGAGACAGGGTCTCACTAAATTGTCCAGGCTGGCCTTGAACTTGCGATCCTCCTGCCTCTGTCTCCAGAGTCACTGGGATTACAGGTGTGTACCATAGCACCAAGCTCAGTCCTGCTTGATGACTCCTTTGACCTCTGGCTCTCCTTCACTCCCCTTTCTCTTCCTTGGTCCCCTTCTTTCCTTCCTTCTCCACCTCCTCCTCTCCTTTCTCCTGTTCTTTGTGTCTGGCAACTTCAGAGCAGGCAGAGAGGCCTGTTAATTTGTACTCTGCTCCAACCTTCTATGGGTTCAATCAGGATGTTGTCTTTACATCAGGATTCAGTTTAGAATAGTCTGAATTTATGCTATTCCTTCAAGATAATGTTTTTGTTTCAAGATTCAGAGAAAGTACACAAATACTAAGTACCGAAGTAACAGGTAATAAATAAAAAGCCGGCGGTCCAACAATGGGGTAGCATTGTACTAAACACTCTCCAGGGCCTGCTTTACTTTCTTGATGCTTCTACTCAGCATTCCCACTTGAGGGCTCATGGGAAAAGGGGCTGGAAAGGTAGATTAAGGCCAGTTTCTTGAGTGCCACACAAAAAGTTTGGAATTTATCCTGTGGGCTAGAGATCCACAAATATGCTGCCACATTCGTATGTCCCCAGGGGCTACAGGTGAGAGGGACAGTGAACCACATGAGAGAGACTGGGGCACCAGATGTCCCAGGCCAGGGGCTCTCCTCCACAGGCTGCTTTGTTTGTCCCAATGTGCATACACATATTTTCATAATCTGTGTTAGCCATGACTTTGGCTGTCACTGCTCTTTAGACAACATGTTGATGAAGTGTGTGTGTGTGTGTGTGTGTGTGTGTGTGTGTGTGGAGTACTGGAGACTGAACATGCTGGGCAAGAGCTCTACCACTGAGCTATACCCCCAGCCGACACGATATTCGCAGTTGTAATCTTATTTTTCCTTCCAACTGGATAATAAACACTTGTAGGAGAAGGACTCTTTGGTTGTCTTCTATTTGCTGTGGGGAGTGAATGTTCAAAAAATACTTGATTATTTGGTTGGATATTGTGGCCCCCTTTTTTTTTTAACTAAGCATTACCAGTTACCTAATACAGATGACCACTGCTTCTAGGAAGGCTTTGAAATCATAAAATGCCAAGTGGGAGTGATTCTAAACAGTGGGTCAGAAAAATATGCTTCAAAGGAATGTGAAACATTTATGCTGGTGGACAAGTTTAGGGCTGTCAAGAAAGAAGAGATCAGAGAGGCTCAAGGGGCAGATAATTTAAAGGAACAATTTTCTGGGTCAAGACCTGACCTTGGTCTTGAAGAATCAAGACTGAATCATTTATTAGAAATCTCTTCTTATTGACTTATTTTTGCTTAGTCAGTTTTCTTTCTTCCACATTATTATGAGTGCATTATAGTTATACATACCGATGGGATTTGCTGTTACATATTCATGAGTGCACACAATCTAACAAATTTGGCCTATTTCCCTCCCCAACATGAGGTCAGTTTCATTGAGACATGACTGTCACAAAGTAAAATGCATTCTTTTTAGTTTAGGAATCCCTTTATCATAATCCTGTGTAACATTCTAGTTATTAGACATCAAGGTAACAATATTTTACCCCTTGAAGATTAGAAGTTCATTGGATTAGACAAAGGGGAATGAAGAGAAGGGAGAAGGGGTGGGAAGAGGAAAGACAGTGAAATGAATTGGATGTATCTTTCCTATCCTTATATAGGAATACATGACCAATGTAACTATACATCATGTACACCCACAATAATAGGATCCTTTTTTTTCTTAAATATTTATTTTTTAGTTGTAGGTGGACACAATAGCTTTATTTTATTTTTATGTGGTGCTGAGGATCGAACCCAGTGCCTCCCGCGTGCTAGGCGAGCACGCTACCACTGTGCCATAACCCCAGCCCCAATAATAGGATCCTAACTGGAACAAGTTATATTTGTTCTATTTATGTATAATATGTCAAAATACACTGTACTGTCATGCACTTCTGGAAAGAATAAATAAAATCTTTTACCTCTTGTTAAAGATTCTTAGATGGGAGTAGGTTTTGAAGCTCCCTTACCATATGACACAGTAAGTCCACTCCCAAGTATCTCCCTAAGAAAAACACAAGTCTAATCAAAAACTCATATATGGGGGCTAGAGTTGTACCTCAGCAGTAGAGGGCTTGCCTAGCATGTGTGAGGTACTGGGTTCAAACCTCAGCACCACATAAAAATAAATAGATAAATAAATAAAGGTCCATCTACAACTAAAAATAAAAAAATTTAAAAGAAAAAAAACCCTCATATATGGAGCTAGGGCAGCAGCTCAGTGGTGGAGCACTTGACTAACATGTGCAAGGTCCTGAGTTTAATCCCCAGTGTCTCTCTCTCTCTCTCTCACACACACACACACACACACACACAAATCCTACTACTATGAATACTGATATGAGCATTAATTATAATAGCCCAAAGTAGAAATAACCCAAATATCCATCAATTGATGAATGGATAAATAAAATACGGTGCATTTGCATGGTGGAATATTATTCAGCCACAAAAAGGAATGATAAATGCTACACCATGAAAATCCTGTTAGTGAAACAAGCCCTTCACAAAAGGTCACATTTATTTATTTATTTATTTATTTATTTATTTATTTATTTGGTACTGGGGATTGAACTCAGGGGTACTCGACCACTGAGCCACATCCCCAGCCCTATTTTGTGTTTTATGTAGAGACAGGGTCTCACTGAGTTGCTTAGCACCTCACCATTGCTGAGGCTGGCTTTGAACTCGCGATTCTCCTGTCTCAGCCTCCCTAAGTGCTGGGATTACAGGCTTGAGCCACCATGCCCGGCTAAAAGGTCACATTTATATGAAATGTCTATAATAGTCAAATATATCCTCAAGTAGACTAATAGTTACCTATGGCTAAGGATGGGCTATGGGGAAAATGAGGTGAGGACTGATGGAGTCAGAATCTTTTGGGGTTGATGAAAATTTTCAATATTAGGTTATGGTAATGATGTGCCACTTTGTGACTATACTATACAAACCATTGAAAACAAAAATTAAGCCAGGCGTGATGGCTCATGCCTGTAATCCCAATGACTCAGGAGGCTGAGGAAGGAAGATCTTAAATTCAAAGCCAGCCTCAGCAATTTAGCAAGGCCTTAAGCAATTTAGTAAGATCCTGTTTCAAAATGAAAAGGGCAGAGGATGTGGCTCAGTGGTTCAATCCCTGGTACCAAAAAGAAAATGAAAGAAAAAGAAAGTTAAGAGGAGCAGGGCACTGTGGTGCATACCTGTAATCCCAGCGACTCAGGAGGCTGAGGCAGGAGGATCACAAGCTCAAGACCAGCCTCGACAATTTAGTGACATTCTGTCTCAAAATAAAAAATAAAAAGGACTGAGGATGTAGCTCAGTGTTTGAGTACTCCTGAGTTTAGTGCCCAGCAACACCCCCCCCCCCCCCCCCCCCCCCCCCCCGCAATCACAGTGAAGAAAGCTGTTCAGGTTTAGCAGCAAGGAGATTTAATTCGAGGACTTGCTTTTCCAAATGTATCCAACTTAATTTGGCAAGTGGAATGAGTGGCAGGTGGAAAGAGCTCACGTGCAAATCAACTTGCTCAAGGAGGAAGAGGATGAAGGGTGAAAAAACAGGTCTAGGCCGAGAAAGGGAGAGAAAGGGAAGCGGTTTTTTGTTTGTTTGTTTTTTGTTATTGTTTGTACTGGAGATTGAACCAGGAGTGGTCAACTACTGAGCCATATCCAGCCCTTTTTATTTTAAGATATAGAGTCTCACTAAGTAGCTTAGGCTGACTTTGAACTTGCGATCCTCCTGCCTTCAGCCTCCTGAGCCACTGGGACTACAGACATGCGCAACACCGCCGCAGGGCTAAAGGAAAGTTTTAAGGTCAGCGCTTGTTTGGGAAGGAAAGGGCATCTGTCAACAGCCACCACATTTCCTCTCCTCTGCAGGGATCCTGGACGGCCTCACATAGGGCTGCCCAGCAGTTGACCTTGAGATCAACCTTACCAGCACGGACAGCTCTCTGACTGCCACCCTCTCTCCCTTAAAGACACACAAACTACCTTTTTGTGGTATATGAATCTGGTTGTGTGGATTCTGATTTTTGCAGGTGTAGGTGTTTGACTTTGCCGCACAGAGCAGCTCCTGAGCAGTAGAGGGCACTGTTAGCATGTGAAGTCTGGGCTGAACTGCACAGGAAGAAAGAAGTACTATAGTTGGGTTAGAATTGGCCTTGCATTATTCTAACGCAATTAGGCTAGAATGACATACTTTGAATTTTAGAGGACAGTTGCCAAATTCTTGGAATAGTGATTTGGCACATGTGCCACTGTATTAAAGTAAAGCCAAACTCCACCAGCACTGTCCATTCTTGGACAGATGATTTATTTAGAGAGTCTGTACATTCGTGTATCCAACAATTAATTATCAAATGTCTCCTATGCCCAGGGTATTAGCTAATTTTTTCTTTTCTTTTCTGGTACCAGGGATTGAACCCAGGGGTGCTTAATCACAGAGCCACATTTCCAGTCCCCCCTTTTTTGAGGGGGTACCAGGAATTGAACTCAGGGACACTTGATCACTGAGCCACATCTCCAGCCCTATTTTGTGTTTTATTTAGAGACAGGGTCTCACTGAGTTGCTTAGCACATAACTGTTGCTGAGACTGGCTTTGAACTTATTATCCTCCTGCCTCAGCCTCCCAAGTCGCTGGGATTATAGGTGTTTGCCACTGCCCCTGGCATCAGATAATTAAATACTTTGATGTAGCTTAAAAACAATAACCCAGCTGGGCGCGGTGGCTCAAGCCTGTAATCCCAGCACTTAGGGAGGCTGAGACAGGAGAATCGCGAGTTCAAAGCCAGCCTCAGCAAGAACTAGGCACTAAGCAACTCAGTGAGACCCTGTCTCTACATAAAACACAAAACAGGGCTGGGGATGTGGCTCAGTGGTCAAGTGCCCCTGGTTCAATCCCTGGTACCAAAAACAAAAAAACAAACAAACAAAAAAACAATAACCCAAGGATGCTATTGAGGGTTTTTAAAAATGAAAGTGATGTTATCCATATACACACATTTATCACCTGAACTCACAATGCCATGCAGTAGAATTTTCTTTAGGGATGCAGTATTGTCAGGGAACATCTGATAGAGAAGGGTAAATCATTGACTGTTTTATCCAAGTTCCTTGCCAACTCAACTGCATGGAAATATAATGACAGTTAAATCTATTCAGAGGACAGTGTGCCAGGCATTGTTCTAGAGGTTTCTCAACTTGACATGTAAATGTGGTCTGAGGACCAGAAATACTGGAGCTTGTTAGACCTGCAGAATTTCCACACCATCCCAGAACCACTGACTCTGATCCTGTATTTAAATGAGATTAGCATGCATATTAAGGTTTCAGAGCCACTCCTCTATATGCATTATCATATTTAATCCTGTAACCATCCTGCACCAGAGGTCTATGATTATCTTCATTTTAAAGCTGAAACTGAGGCAAAGAAAAATTCAGGATCTTGTTGAATGAATGCAAGGCTGGGTTTGTTTTTTTTTTTACTCAGGCTAGATAGCTTCTATGCCCATTCTCTGATTCAGGTTGCCTAACATTTCTTCTTAATTATCTTCTTCCTCTGCTTTCAGATGCATAAACTGGACATAAACATGTCTACCTTACTGTTATATAGGTTAGGTAGTCACTGTTTATAAATGCAGTCGAAATCCTTACAGTAAAAATACTTCTTACATGTTGTTTATACAATGTAAAATTTAATTGCTTCTTTCTTGGGAGTCCTTTTTTTTTTTTTTTAACCACAGGTTTTCTGTTGGCATCACTTACCTCTAACACACTAGGCACATTCCTGCTCCAGGGCCTTTGCAATTACCCTGCAGATCTGGTTGCCTCCCTCTCTCACTTCCTTCAAGTCCCTGCTTAAATAGTACATTATGTGGAATCCATCATTGACCACCCTATTTGAAATGACATCTGTCCCTTTCTAAGATGATTCAAAAAGGAGAGACGTTCTTCTCCAAACTGAAGCAAAAGGGAAGTCTTTATAAGCTAGAAAACCATGCAGAAAGACATCCATAGCTCAAACAGGAAAAAGATCCCACATCTTCCCTCTTCCCGTAGCCCAGGATGCTGTGACTGTGAAGAGAGGCCATGCACCTTCAGAAACATGCTCCCAGGAGGAAGAAGCTCCACCCCTGTGCCACCATCAGGTCCCCTGACTCTCAGAGAGTCAGATATAAGATGCAGGTCCCAACACTCTGTGCTCACCAGGGTTGTGTGGGACAGATCCAGATCCAGCAGACTGTGAAGAGGCTCTGTCACTCTGACGTGGCTAGGGTCAACATTCCTAGGAGGGAAGAAAGCATACTTTAGACTAGATCTCCCATCTGATATTACCAACAAACTGGGGGCATTTAAATGGATTCTAGCTTACTAGTTCTAAATATTGAGGTTTTTCTATTGTCCCACCCCCAACACACACATGTACTCACACTCATTATTGTCCTTCTACTTAATTTTTCTCATAACTTTTATTTTTTTATTTTTATTTAAAAAAAAAATTTTTATAGACATTTGTTTTATTTATTTATTTATACGTGGTGCTAAGGATTGAACCCAGGGCCTCCCGCATGCGAGGCAAGCGTTCTACCGCTGAGCTACAATCCCAGCCCCCTCAGTAACTTTTTATAATCTGATAAATATTTTGTTTTGTTTTGTTTTTTGGTGCTGGAACTTGAACCCAGGGACACTTAAACACTGGGTCACATCCCCATCCCCCTGTATTTTATTTTTTATTTTGAGACAGGGTCTTGCTAAATTGCTGAGACTGGCCTCAAACTTGCAATCCTCCTGCCTCAGCCTCCTGAGTTGCAGATTATAGGCATGTGCCACCATGCCCAGCAAGTATGTGATTTCTTTATTGGGGGGAGGTGGTACCAGGGATTGAACTCAGGGGCACTTGACCACTGAGCCAAATCCCCAGCTTTATTTTGTATTTTACTTAGAGACAAGGTCTCACTGATTTGCTTAGCTCCTTGTTGTTGCGGAGGCTGGCTTTGAACTTGCAATCCTCCTGCCTCAGTCTCCTGAGCCGCTGGGATTACAGGCGTGTGCTACCACACCCAGCAAGTATGTAATTTCTTTACTTGATTATTGTTCATTTTTTTCCCTATTAGGATGTTAATTCCTATAAGAACAGGGATTTTTGTTTTATTCCTTATGTACCTTTTTTCATCCCCAGCTCTTAGAAAATTACTTGGCACCATACAGGTGCTCTATAATATTTGTTGAATTAATAAGTGAATTAATCCTAGCTGATGGCAAGCTTCCCAAGATGTTGCTCTGTGTTTTATGCAATTTTCTATCTCAGAAACCTAATAGCAGCTGGAGGCAGTGGCACACACCTGTAAGCGGCTCAGGAGACTGAGGCAGGAGGATTGCAAGTTCAAAGCCAGCCTCAGCAAAAGTTAGGTGCCATGCAACTCAATGAGACCCTGTCTCTAAATAAAATAGAAAGCAGGGGTAGGGATGTGGCTCAGTGGCCCCTAAGCTCAATCCTAATACCAAAAACAAAAAAACAAAAAAAAAAAAAACCCTACCATATGACAGATAAAATAAAAATTTATTGAAGTGGATTGTTTTATTGACAGCATACTTATAGAAAGTAAAATTGCATGTATTGATATCACCAGTATCCTTTCTTCAGAAATGGTCAGATCAAAAATTGGGAAATTATACCGCAGTTATAAGAGAAGCCCATTCAGCTGTAATAAAGGATAAGTATACATTCTGCATTTAATGTCTGCAGTTCTGTGAGTTTTATACTTGATAGGAAATTTTTATTTGATATATAAAAATTTTAGTAGCTGGTAAAGGTATCACTTTTTACTTAATGTTTTGCTTAATGCTGTTGAGTTACTTGAAGAAGGTTCTATGTCAGAATTGTAAAAGCTATCATCTGATGTCGCTGTTGCCAAGGTAACCATCTTAATGAGCAATTAAGCATGTGAAATCATGGAACTCATCCATGTGTGAATTTTTAACTCCAGTGGTTCTGAAACATTCATATCATTATTTTCTTGTTTTAAAATGAAATTTAAATTTTAGTTACAGGGAGGATCAAATATATCAAGTTTTATTTCTTATTAAAATATCTAATTTGCATTTTAGGTCTTTCCCATCTCCTCCTTTTCTTGGTGGTGCTGGGGATTGAACCCAGGGCCTCATACATGCTAAGCAAGTGCTCTACCATTGAGCTTCACCCCCAGCCAGTGTTTTAGGTCTTGTTGGAGTTCACGAGGTGCTCTTGAAAATACCCTTCTCTTCATCTCTTGAGTTTCAACCCAATACAGAGAGAGACGTCAGAATCTGGCAGAGAGAGATGAAATGATCCATCTCATGATTTATAAAACTGAACTGAGGAAAACTGGAAATCCATATGCAGCAAAATGAAACTAAACCCCTATCTCTCATCATGCATAACATTCGACTCAAAATGGATCAAGGACCTGGGAATCAGACCAGAAACCCAAAGCCTAATAGAAGAAAAAATAGGCCCAAATCTTCATCATGTCAGATTAGGACCATACTTCCTTAACAAGACTCCTATAGCACAAGAAGTAAGAATCAATAAATGGGATGGATTCAAACTAAAAAGCTTCTTCTCAGCAAAAGAAACAATCAATGAAGTGAACAGAGAGCCTACATTCGGGGAACAAATCTTTGTCACACGCACATCTGATAGAGCACTAATCTCCAGGATATATAAAGAACTCAAAAAACTTAACACCCAAAACCAAACAACCCAATCAATAAATGGGCCAAGAAGCTGAACAGAAACTTCACAGAAGATCAATCGATCTTCAGACATATGAAAAAATGTTCAACATCTCTAGCAATTAGAGAAATGCAAATCAAAACTACCCTAAGATTTCACCTCACGCCAGTCAGAATGGCAATTATCAAGAATACAAACAACAAGAAGTGTTGGCAAGGTTGTGGGGGAAAAGGTACACTCATACATTGCTGGTGGGACTACAAATTGGTACAACCAATCTGGAAAGCAGTATGGAGATTCCTTAGAAAACTTGGAATGGAACCACCATTTGAGCCTGCTATCCCACTCCTTGGTCTATACCTGGAAGACTTAAAAACAGTATACTACAGTGACGCAGCCACGTCAATGGTTATAGCAGCTCAATTCACAATAGCTAAACTGTGGAACCGACCTAGATGCCCTTCAATAGATGAATGGATAAAGAAACTGTGGTATATATACACAATGGAATATTACTCAGCAATAAAAGAGAATAAAATTATGGCACTTGCAGGTAAATGGATGGAGTTGGAGAATATCATGCTAAGTGAAGTAAGCCAATCTCAGAAAACCAAATGCCAAATGTTCTTTGATAAGTGGATGCTGATCCATAATGTGCGGGAGGACACAAGAAGAATGGAAGAACTCTGTTCACAGAGGTGTCAGGGGAGTAGGGGCATGGGGACAGTAAAGATGGTGGAATATGATGGACATCATAACCTTAGGTTTATGTATAACCGCATGTATGTTGTGATTCTACATCACATACAACCAGAGAAATGAGAAAAAAAAACTGAAATGAGGAACATAGCTTGAATCTCTGGTCACAATCTGGTCTATTTCATGCCTGGACTTAATTTAATGAAAATTAGAGAATTGTAGTAAATAAATAAATAACCAAAAAAATTATAAGAAAATTTCCCCAGTACTTAAAAATCAAGCAGCACTTTTCTAAAGAACCCAAGAAAAGATCACAAGGGAATTTGGGAAAAAATATCAAAAATTTTGAAATGAAGCTAGTACAGTAATCAGAGAAAGGTAAATTACTCTTTTTTGTGTTCAAGTTTTCTTATTATAGATTTTTTACACAGATTTTTAAAAAAAAATACATTCTAGATAAAAGTTCTTTATAAGATATATGATTTACAAAAATCTCCTATTCTGTGTCAAATGACACATTTTTATAGTGTCCTTTGAAGCACAAAAGTTTTTAATTTTGATGAAATCTCATTTGTCTTTTTATCAATTTTATTGTTTGCTCCCGATGCTTTTGCTATCATATCTGAAAAATCATTGCCAGATCCAAGGTCCTAAAGATTTAGCCCTCTGTTTTCTTCTAAGAGTCTTATAATTTTAGCTTTTACATTTAGGTCATTGATCCATTTTGGGTTAATTTTTATATATGGTATGAGGTAGGATTTCAACTTAATTTTTTTGCATGTAAATACTTACTTGTCTCAATCCCATTTATTAAAACATTATCCTTTCCCAGTTAAATAGACTTAGTATCCTTGCCCCCTTCCCCAAAAAGTCAATTAACCACAAATTCATGGGTTTATTTTATTCTTTAATATTTTATTTATTTGTTTATTTTTGTGATGCTGGGAAATTCAGGGCCTATCTATGTACGGGAAGCACTCTACCACTGAGCCACATTCCTGGCCCATGTGGATTTATTTCTGGACTCTTAGTTGTATTCCATTGAAGTGTATGTCTACTTATAAGCCAGTATCATATTGTCTTTTTTTTTCTGCATTGGGGATTGAAACTAGGGGTACTTTCCCACTGAGCTACATCCCTAGACCTTTCATTATTTATTTATTTGGTGCTGGAAACTGAACCCAGATGTGCTTTACCACTGAGCCACATCCCCAGCCCTTTTTTATTTTTTATTTTGAAGTAGGAGCTCGCTAATTTGCTAAAGGCCTTGCTAAATTGCTGAGGCTGGTTTGAACTTGCTATCCTCCTGCCTCAGCCTCCCAAGTCACTGGGATTACAAGAGTGTACCAACACCCAACAATAATTCATGTTATTTGAAATATCTTCAAAATACTGAAATATGAGTCAGGCATAGTAGTTTATGCCTATAATCTCAGAAGCTTGAGAGGCTGAGTCAGAAGGATTGCAAGTTCAAAGCCAGCCTCAACAATTCAGGGAGGCCTTAAGCAACTTAGCAAGACCTTGTCTCAAAAAAAAAGCTAAAAAAAAAAAAGGTCTGGGGAGTGTGGCTCAGTGGTTAAGTGCTCCTGGGTTAAATTCCAAGTAACAAAAACAAAAACAATGTCAACCCATGTTCACTGGACAGAAGAATAGACAGTTAATCCCCAGAGTTTTACTCCATGTGTTTAGCCAGGGCCTTATCTATCTATCTATTTACTTATTTTTGCAGTGCTGGAGATCTAACCCAGGGCTGCATGCATGCTAGGCAAGCACTCTACCCCTAAACTGCATCTCCAGTCTCAGAACCAGGTTTAAAGCAGCTATACCCAAATCTCCTTATCTTGAACAACAAATACCTGTAGTCTCAGCTACTTGAGAGGCTGAGGCAGGAGCACCACTTGAGCCCATGAGTTCAAGACCAGCCAGGGTAATATAGTGAGACCTCATCTCAAAAAAAAAAAAAAAAAATTCTTTTAGTAAATCATTCATACTGTGTTGAAGGGTGCTACTTCATGGCATTTCTTTCAACATAAACTCCCTGAAAAAAGGACTCCAAGGTAGATAAATGAGGAAATATGAAAGTGTTATTTAGAAGCCAGTGTTACTTAGGAAACTGGGCGCAGTGGCTCAAGCCTGTAATCCCAGCACTTAGGGAGGCTGAGACAGGAGAATCGTGAGTTCAAAGCCAGCCTCAGCAACAGCAAGGAGCTAAGCAACTCAGTGAGACCCTGTCTCTAAATAAAATACAAAATAAGGCTGGGGATGTGGCTCAGTGGTTGAATGCCCCTGAGTTCAATCGCCAGTACCAAAAAAAAAAAAAAAAAGTTAAGCAACTGGTGGAGTGCTGTGGCACACATCTGTAACCCCACAGACTCATGAGCTGAGGCAGGAGGATTGCAAGTTTGACATCAGTCTGGACAACTTAGCAAGACCCTATCTCAAAGTAAAAAGTAAAAAGGGCTGGGGATGTAGCTCAGTGGTTGAGCTCCCCTGTTCAATTCCTAGAAAAAATAAATAAACTACCTTTTATCAAAAGCAATAAAAACAGAAAATTAAAGGTGAGAACAACTGAGCTCTTATGCTTTCTGATAATCATCATCCAGATGGCCAGTTATCTATTCAGACTACTGCTATTTGGATTAAGTTTTGTATTGAAAGAACACCTGTTTTTTTGATCTCTTTAGATTAGCACAACTCATCCAGAACTCTTATCAGACAACACATAGCACGTTAAAAAAAAAATAAGGAAGCAGGAGAAAGGCAAGGAGATCAAAAACGTATTTCTTCCCTAACTCACTGGAAAACTTTAGGGCCTCTTGGAGACATTCTCTTTTGTGTTTCCAAACCTCATAAAAGTGGTGCAGTTTATACTCTGAGCACCAGCAGGAAATGGTACTCCAACCAGAGAATGGCAGTTTAGCTTCACCTGATTCCCAAACCCAAGGTCCAAAACCCAAGCCAGGAAAATTCAAAACTCAAATAATCAAATATTATCTGCTCTCCATGTGATGGTGAATGGGATGACATCAGCTCTAATAGAAGAACCACATCTGAGGAGGTCCTGCTGCCCCTTGTGAAAACATACACTCTCTCTCTTTGCTCTGTAAGGGCCAATTTTTTTTTTAATTAAAAAAAAAAATTCTTTTTAGATTTATATGACAGTAGAGTTCTTTTTTTTCTCTTGTGTGCTGAGGATTGAACCCAGGGCCTTGTGCTTGCAAAGCAAGCGCTCTACCACCTGAGTTATATCCCCAGCACTATATTTTGAAATATTGTATATACATGGAGTATAACTTATTCTAATTAGGACCTCATTCTTGTGGTTGTACATGATAAGGAGTTTCACTGGTGCTATGGGGTAAATGTTTTGAAAACAAGTCTGGATTGGGCAAATGGACAGCTGGAAAGGACAATAAGATAATCATATCTCCTTAAAGAGAAGAACAAAAAAGTGTTTACAGTCCAGTCTAGGTCATGTCCCTGTACAACTCAAGATCTTTCCTGACTGGAACCATGGCGGATGCCTAGAGGTCAAGCCCACCATTCTTGACCATTCTAAAGCAGATACAGACTCTGTCAGATAAAAAGAACCACCGATCAAGAAAAACAGGCCTGGGTTGGGGCTGTAGCTAAAGTGGCAGAGCGCTTGCCTAGAATATATGAGGCACTGGGTTCCATCCTTAGCACCACATAAAAGAAAAATAAAATAAAATAAAGGCATTCTGTCCATCTACAACAACAACAACAAAAGAAATTAAAAAGAAAAACAGCCCTAGTAAATATGCTTTGAGGGATAATAGTCTTCACTCTGGTGAACTTCTCTTTGACCCCCCAAATAAGAAAAGAGAGCAGGAAGTGCCAATTATAGGGAATCATGTGTTACTACAAGCAAAAGAAAAAACATAGAAATAGCTGGGTTAGAAGGGATGCCAAGAAGAACGTGGCTGCTGAACTTCAGCAGCTCTGAGAGGGTTTATCAGTGCCTGCTTCCTGATGAGTTAAATCCAGACTATTACGGGAACAGCCATCATTGCCGTTTGTTTTGTGGCTTAATGTTGGCATTTGGCCTAAAATCCAACAGGAGTCCAAGGATTTTATGACAAGCAATTTTTAAAATATTAATACCAATAAGTGTAATATGTCAGTAATAATGCTTTTCAGGCAAATCAAATATATTATCCTCACAGAGGAATTTATGGTCCTGAAGAGACTTAACCCTTGAGTTGTAAAGTTTTCTTACAGAAAAAAGTTTTTTTTTTTTTTTCTTTTTGTGGTGTGAGGGATGGAGTCCAGGGCCCCATGTATGCTGTCTACCACTGAGCTATACCTTGTCCCCTAGAGGAAATTCTTTCAAGCTTGTCTTGCTAACCGCGTCAGGGAACTTGTTTTTCCAGGAGGCCAAAGGAAATAGGTGCACCAAAAAGCAACCGAGTGATTTTTTGTTTATAATGTTAAAGCCTCCATGGGTCACATGCCTCCA
Source organism: Geosciurus inauris (assembly GCA_004024805.1). Classification (NCBI taxonomy): domain Eukaryota; kingdom Metazoa; phylum Chordata; class Mammalia; order Rodentia; family Sciuridae; genus Geosciurus; species Geosciurus inauris. The sequence continues at coordinate 5,855 of PVHX01018184.1, read as the reverse complement.
GATCCAGATTCTGGCCAAATAGTACAGAGATGAGTCATCAAAAAGGAATAAAGAAAACACAAAGAGGGAAAGAAAAGACATTAAATACATAAAACCAATAATATCGATCAGGATGGAGACAGCTAATATTTACCAATTTATTTGTTTATTTATGACTGGAGTCTCACTAAGTTGCACAAGCTGGCCTCCAACTCGAGATCCTTCCACCTCAGCCTCCTCAATACCTGGGCTTACAGGAATTACCATAGCACCCAGCCCAATTTACCTTTGATTTAAAAATGAGAAATATACTGAGGGTGTTACTTCAAGGTAGAGCACAAACTTAGCTGGTTTGAGGCCCAGGATTTAACTCCCAGTACTAAATAAAATTAAAAAAAAAAAAAAAACCCCAGTACTAAATAAAATATAAATAAATAAAAATAAAAAATTAGACACGTGGGGCATGGTGGCATACATATGTATTCCAAGCAGCTGGGGAGACTGAGGCAGGAAGATCACAAGTTCAAAGCCATACTAGGCAATTTAGTGAACTCTTCAAAATAAAAAGGGCAGGATATAGCTCAGTGATAGAGTGTGTGCCTAGTATGCACAAAAACCTGAGTTCAATCTCTAGTACAGGAGAATAAATATATTAGTAGGCAATTCTCCAATATCTAATAAGATTTAAAAGTTATATCCTTTGATCAAAAATACACTTCTTGAACTTTATCCTACAGTAAGAGTCATATGAGTATATAAGGACAAATGTACAAGGATATCCAAAGCAGAATCGTACTGGGAATTGAATCCAGAGGTGCTGGCCTTGAATTTTTAATCCGCCTGCCTCAATCTCCCAAGCTGCTGGGATTACGGGTGTGCACCACCACGCCTGGCTTCTCCTCTTCTGTTTGAAAATAAGTTGTGATATAATGAACCATTACCTCTTAATACTTCAGTGTGAATTTCCTAAAAGCAAGAACATTCTTCTAGATAGGCATGGTGCCACCATCAAAATCAATCAACAAATAATGATTCAGTATTACCACCTAATCCATAGACCCTGTTCAAATTCTGATTGCAGCCAGGCATGGTGGCACATACCTGTAATCCCAATGGTTTGGGAGGCTGAGGCAGGAAGATTGTGAGTTCAAAGCCAGCCTCAGTGAGGCTCTAAGCAACTCCAACTCAGTGAGACCCTGTCTCTAAATAAAATACAAGGGGGATGGTGCTGGGTATTGAACCCAGGGCCTTGTGCGTGTAAGGCAAGCACTCCACCAACTGAGCTATATCCCCAGCACCACACACAAAAAGAAAAAATACAAAAAAGGCTGAGGTTGTGACTCCGTGGTTAATTACCCCTGGGTTCAGGCCCTGGTACCAAAAATAAAAAAAGAAAGAAAGAAAAAAAGAAAAAAACCTGACTGCAGTTCCTACAATTTCTATTACAGGTTCAGAATCCAAGCTAGGGTCATGTGTTAGGTTGTTGTGATATCTGTTTACTTTCTTACAAACAGTAACCACGTCTCAGACTTCCCTTGTCTTTTCATTAACTTGTCATTTTTTTGCAGTAGCAGAAGCAGCAATAGCAGGGATTTAACCCAGGGGTGCTTAACCACTGACCCACATTCCCAGCCCTATTTTGTGTTTTATTTAGAGACAGGGTCTCACTGAGTTGCTCAGCACCTCACTGTTGCTGAGGCTCTTGTCTCAGCTTCCTGAGCCACTGGGATTATAGGCATGCGCCACCACACCCTGCATCCCCAGCTCTTTTTATTTTTTAATTTTGAGACAGGATCTCACTAAATTGTGTAGGATCTTGTTAAGTTGCTCAGGCTGGTCCCTAACTTCTTACCCTCCTACCTTATACTCCTGAGTCACTGGGATTACAGATGTGTGCCACCATGTTTGGCAACCTATCATTTTTAAAGAGTACAGGCTAATGATCATTTAATGGTCTCTAGTTCGGGTTACTCTGATGTTTCTTTAAAAGTTACATTCGTTTGCTTGTTTGTTGCAAGGAGTACTTTAGCGGTAATGCTGTGTTTTTTGCATTTTGTCTCATTGGGGCACAGGATTTGTCTCATTGATGATGTTTACATTTATCATTCGGTTAATGTGATATTTGCTAAGTTTTTTCATTATAAAATTAATTAATGAGTACTTTGTGTTCAGTGATTAATAAATAATTAACTAAGCAAATAAATAAATAACAGGTAATTTGTAGCAATATACTTTAGGACCTTCATTAGAAGGTAAAAACTTTTGTTCTTCCCCATTTAGTCACTTATTATTTATTTTTGTCATATGTGTTCATGTACTCCTATATACTCTAAGGATCAGTCTGCAAGTATTACTTATAGATCAGTCTGTAAGTATTACTATTAGAAATAGTTAAATATTAGTCCAAATTGTCTCAGAGTTTACCACTGGGCACTCTTTTAAACTGTCCTTTTGGCACATCCACTTCATTCTTTGACCTCTTCTTTACTCTCTGGCAAAACAAGATCCTCCAGGCTTATCTTGTATTTTCCCTGTTCCTGCCCTAGAGACAGCCACTTCTTCAAGAAGCACTCATTCTTTTTATTTAAGGGTGCTGTTTAGAAACGAAGATCTGGCTGCTAGGTGTGTTCATTGCTACCAGTGTATCATTCTATCTAGAAACCTTAGTGACAATCTGTTTTACTGTCGCAATTCTTCATTTTGCCAATTGAAACCCCCAAGATTGTTCTCTGCACCATCTGGTTTCTATTTGTCCTGCCAAACACAGTTTCTAGTGTTCTCCTCCTTACTATCTATCCAGAAGCCTGTGTGATATGGAGCAGTTCCCAAATCCTTGTCACTCTGAAAGAGAAGGAAGTGGAGAGCAAAGTCCAGTATTTATCTCCCTGCCTCATCCTCTGGGAAGTCTCCTTAAGTTGGCTGTGTCCCTTGACTGTGTCCCTTGTCCCTAGAAGTCCCCAATTTTCTCAAGGCCACTAACTCTACAGGAACCCCTTCTCCTGTCTCCTGGAAACTGCTTTCTCTTCAACATCACCTTAGGTGCTGGCTCCAGCTAGTCACGACCCTCTTAAATTCACAATTTGTAACTAGTCTCTGTGTTGCTAAACCCTTTTCAGATTATCTGAATTAAAATGACCATCTGTTTCCCTTTGGGACCCTGAGTGACACCCTCTGAGTAAAACTATGGATGTTCCTCAGTTGCCTTCCCTTTTCCCCAAGATACGTGGTCCCCAATGATCCAAAAAATTCCATACTTCTCCTGAAACTGTGATCTGGTATGAAAGACTTCCTTCTCTAGGGCATGTCATACTTTTTCTCTGCAGTTGCCAGATCAGATAGTAAACATTTTAGGTTTTAAGAAGCTATACATCTCTGTGGCTACAATTCTACTTGGCCATTGTGGGCAAAAGCAATCACAGTCAATAGACCAGTGGGCTCCTAAAGTATCATCATTCAGTAAAATGTTGTGGTAGATTTTTGTTAGATATTCTTTAAAAAGTCAAGGGACATTTTTTGTACTCCCCCCCGCCTTTTTTTTTTTGGTACTGGGAATTGAACCTAGGGCCACTCAACCATTGAGCTACATCCCCAGCACCCCCCCTTTTTTTTTTTGTATTTTATTTAGAGACAGGGTCTCACCGAGTTGCTTAGGGCCTTGCTGAGTTACTGAGGCTGGCTTTGAACTCACGATTCTCCTGCCTCAGCCCCCTGAGCCTCTGGGATTACAGGCATGAGCCACTGCGCCCAGCTATTTGTGCTCCATTTTGCAGACTGGGAAATGGAAAATTATTTAGGTCGATGGCTTGCTGACACCCCATAACTGTGCAGTGGGGGGTTGGCACTAGCACTGTACTATGGTACCAAGTGTTTTGCTCACATTACTGTGCAGAGTTTCTTTGAATAAGGTCTTGTGAAGATGATATTATTCTGGAGAACAGATGATAGGTTAATGAGTGAGATTTTTGAGACTAAGAGGGTTTGCTGGAAATCATACCATCTGTTGGTGGGCTCAGTTTTAGACAGGAGGTATCATTACAGGGTCATGTACACTATGATATATAGGGAAATGTGTGACATTTTGACAATTTCCCTTACTAGGTTATTTTGACACCACAGAGCTACAAATCAAATCATTCTGAAGGCTGTCCTACATTCAATTATCCTATTCTAGTTATTGTTAATAAATTTGAGTTGGCATTTCTGTCTGCAACTGAAATGCTAGCTCTAGTCAGCTAGAGCTCTCAGTTGCTTATCGATCAAGAAGCCCAAAGAGGCTGGGCACAGTGGCTCAGACCTGTAATCCCAGCACTTTGGGAGGCCAAGACAGGAGGATCTAGAGTTCAAAGCCAGCCTCAGCAATGGCAAGGCACTAAGCAATTCATTAGATCCTGTCTCTAAATAAAATACAAAAATAGGGCTGGGGATGTGGCTCAGTAATTGAGTACTCCTGAGGTCAATACCCAGTACCAAAAAAAAAAAAAAAAATCCCAAAGAGAACTTAGCAACTTCTGGTTGTTACTGAATGCATAATTCCACAGGTGTATGCATTCCCCTCCCCCCTGAAAATTTGTCTGTGTGTGTGTGTGTGTGTGTGTGTGTGTGTGTGTGTGAAATGCTGTAAGCTTTTCATAAATAGGTGAAAGTGTTTGTTTTACATGTTCAGGATTACCCATTAATATTTTTAATCACTCAGATATTATTTAATTGTAATATACTTGAGTATATGTATTGATTAAAAACTATTATAGTGGGCTGGGATTGTAGCTCAGCGGTAGAGCGCTTGCCTCACATGCGTGAGGCCCTGGGTTCGATCCTCAGCACCACATACAAACCAATAAAATAAAGACATTGTGTCCATCTACAAATTAAAAAAAAATAATAATCTTTATAAAAAAAAAACTATTATAGCTTAGGGTGAAAACAGGTTTATAAAATTATGGGTTTTTTTCTACATTATTTTTTCTTTTTGCAGTGCTGGGCATTGAACCCAGGGCATCATGGATGCTAGGCAAATGCTCTACCACTAGTTACATCCCCAACCCTTTTCTTATTTTACAAACAGGGTCTCACTAACTTTCCCAAGCTGACCTCAAACTTGGAATTCTCCTGCCTTAGTTTCCCAAGTAGCTGGGATTACAGGTGTGTACCATACCTATAGTCAGTATCTTCCTTTTTTTAAAAAATATTATGTTAGTGTTATTCTTTTTTTTAATCTTTATTTATTTATTTTTATGTGGTGTTGAGGCTCGAACCCAGTGCCTCCCGCATGCAAGGCAAGCACTCTACCACTGAGCCACAATCTCAGCCCAGTATCAGCCTTTAAAAAAAAATTGTTTTGTTTTTGTGGAGCTGGATATTGAATCAGGGACCTTGTGCATGCTAATCAAATGCTTTACCACTGAACTATATCCCCAGCCCCTTGGTACCTTCTTTTTTAAACACTAATGGCTGTTGGTGAAACTCCAATTTGCCATTTATAAAATAATTTGGGAAAGGGATGACTAATAGTTGTCATAGTCCATTTTGTGCTACTATAGCAAGAATACTTGAGACCAAGACATTTATAAAGAACAGAAATTTATTTGTCACTGTTCCGGAGGTTAGGAAGTCCAGACTTAGTTTGTTGAGGACCACAGTAGAAAGCCAAAGGGCAAGCTCATCGAATGCCATATGAAGCTTCTTTTTTTTTTTTTTTTTTTTTTTGGTACTGGGGATTGAACTCAGGGGTACTCGACCACTGAGCCACATCCCCAGACCTATTTTGTGTTTTATGTAGAGACAGGGTCTCACTGAGTTGCTTAGCACCTCACCATTGCTGAGGCTGGCTTTGAACTCATGATTCTCCTGTCTCAGCCTCCCTAAGTGCTGGGATTACA
>PVHX01018183.1:0-37783 GCA_004024805.1 Geosciurus inauris | reverse complement strand
CATATAAAGGTGTTTAATATGAAGAATTTAATCTGCTTATAATTTTGTGCAAAGTTAGAAAAATTATGATTGTAACAATTTTTTCTATTTGCCTCAACAAATGTTTTCAGTGAACAGTGTGTACAGCTTCTGAAAATTTGTTTTTTTCTGTTATGTTTGATAACATGTATTAAAATGCAATTTTTGAGAAAAAAAAAGATAGTACATGGGTCTGTATTTTTTCCCAGTAATCATAACTGAATGTAGATAGTCCCTAACTTACAATTGCAATTCTGAAGATACATTATATTATGGTTTTTACATGTTCTTTTTGCATGGTACTGAAATGTAAAGTTACATTATGTTTCCCTTCTCATGCTAAGAGAAAAAGAAAAGTAATCAGTGTAGATGAAGATGATAGAGAATGAGGGAGATCTGTGTTCCATTTAAATACAGATATTTGATAAATAAATTCTACAAAAGTTGTGGGGATGGGGGTTGTGTGTGCTATGATCACACCAAGGCAAGGAAACTTGTTTATCAGCTTAGGTTTCCTTGCTCCTCATGTACAGTGACAGATGTCAACTGCTGTGTTAATAATGAATAGAACAAACTCCAGACTGAGCCACAGAGCTTTCCCAAGAGGCTAGGAGGCTCAAACCTTCTCTCTACAAAGCCTGATGTAAGATAGTGTGGATCATAAGACAAAGACAACCATTTCACATAATATTTTTTATTAATGACTTAAATATTTCCTTCGAGATAAAAAAAAATTCATGAAAAAATTAAATCACTTCATCCTTTCACTTCACCATTAAAAGTTTTGCAGATTTATGTTGGAAACAGAAAGCAACTTTTAGAATTATTTTTTATTCCTTAAAGTGTTTGAGTCCTCTTTTGACATGGATCAAGATAGTAAATGTGTCTGTATTTTTTTCCCAGTAATCATAACTGAATGTGGATAGTTCCTAACACAATAGGAACTATCAATTTATGATAGTTCCTTCAATTTATGATTTTTCAATTGTACAGTGGAACAAAATTGTACAGTGGAACAAAAGCATATCCATACAACCATCCTGCTTTCACTTGTAGTACAGTATTCAAAAAAATACATGAAATATTCAGCACTTTATTATTCACTAGGCTTTGTGTTAGATTTCTTGCAATTGTAGGCTAATGTGCAATTGTAGGCACATTTAAGATGGGCTAGACTAAGCTGTGATGTTTGGAAGGTTGAGTGTGTTAAATGCACTTTTTAAAAAATATTTATTTTTTAGTTGTAGGTGGACAGAATATCTTTATTTTATTTTTATGTGGTGCTGAGGATCAAACCCAGTGCCTCACGCATGCTAGGTGAGCACGCTACCACTGCGCCATAACCCCAGCCCTTAAATGCACTTTTGACATGATATTTTCAATTTATGATGGGTTGATCAGGATGTTAACCCATTGTAAATTGAATAGTAGCTGTAGTTATTTATCAGTAGTAGAAAATTAGACAATTTCGAAGTTTAGGTATAATTGCTAATTATTATCTCCACTGGGGGGAAAAAAACTTACCTTTTTGTTTTCTACATAATTTCCCAGAATTGTTTGAGAACAGCTAATAGGAATTTGAAAGAGGTAGTATGGGGAATCCTTTTTAATGTATTTGCTATTTTCCTATAGATTTTCTCAGTCTACATCTGAATAATGGATTTAAATTTTCTAAAAATGTGATTATCTCAAGCACTGGTGTTTCTCCTAAGTTTCTCAACGTCTCAGTGGCTAATTCTGATAACTCAAATTCTCTTTACTGAGCATGAAAGACTCCAATTCATCATAAATTGTAGCAACTTGGGATAGAATGCTTCAGAATGGATTGGTCCTATTCTGAGATTTTGTATTATAGATGCATCAGCTTCTAGTCAATAGAAATAGTAGGGATTTATTTCATTTTCTGGTGAGAAAATAGAGAATTAGATAGCTGAAGTGGTTTGCCTAAGGCCACATAGCTTCCTTGAGATTGTGGACCTTCTGGTTTTTAATTCAATGCTTTTTCTCTGAATGGTCTTTCAGAGGGACCCTCAGCTGCCTGGCACTTATGGCCAAAAGACCTACCTTTGTCCTGTCTGTTCCACTCCTTAGTTGAGTCATTTTGGGCATACTACTATTGTAAGAACTTATTGTAAGATGTAAAATCCTGTATAATATTTTGTAAATCATGCAGAGATGGTTATCAGGTCATCCCCTAAAGGAGCCAGCAGACTTGTATCTTCACAAGAGTGGCCCGCCATCTAGGGATCTGGTTACCCAGACACAATTAGCATGATCAAATTTCAGGGGCTAGCTCCACTGCCTAGATTAAAAAATCCTGCAAGTCATCACATGTAACAAAAGCCACTTATACTGGATTTCAAACATAGCCCTATCTTACATCTCACACTTCTCTATTAGTTTGGACAATAAATTAACTCCCAAATTTCTGTGGCTTTATACAATAAAAGCTTAGTTTTTGCTCATGCTAAGCCCCAAACAATGTTTCAGGTCAGTGTCAGTGGAGTGGGGAGGTGCTCCCTATTTTATGAATGAAATTATTCAACAGTAATTCATGAATGACTTGCCTAGTCAACCATCTTGGGGATGCTTCCAGTTGTTAAATGCTGGTGCTGAACACAGTACATCCACTGGTATGCATTTGATAATTTCTTCTCCAATTTGGATTAGCATGGAAATCTTGCCATTTGGGGGATTCATGACGCTAGTGACTGTTTTCTGTTAACAAGATAATTTACTCTATCACACTGGTTTATCTGTACAGTTAAAGTATGCAGGTAAACTGAATTTCTAATTTTGGTGTCATTCCTATCTTGTAATAATTTCTGGAAAGTCCTTAGAAACCCTACCCAAAGAAATGCAGCAAGAGAATAATTCTTGTTTTGAAATCAGTTTTGTAACTATTGGTCTTCCTTTTAATAGAAGCTACAAAGGGATGTCTTTAATGTGATGTATACCTCATTGCAGGTGCTTTCAGGCACCTGCTGAGAGGACTATGGGGCAAGTAATCATAGTTGTCCACCTGCTGGGTGTTCTCTTTGTAATTGTCTTAAATATTTAATAGTGCTTCCTCCTTATGGAGAACAGAGCCAGCTTAGCAGGAGAGCCAGAGTGATCACTTTCCTCCTGCATGCCTATGTGAGTTGACTCCCAGGAGTGCTGCTTGCTGGGCTTGGAAGCATGCATGGTTTTAAAGCCCAACTCCTTGGTTTATGGGTGGAAAATTATGACCAAATGATTACATAAGACAGTCAGGAGCCTGAAATAGGATTCTGAGCTTTAAATTCCACCATCTTAAGAAAATCACTGTATGTTTGTTCTAAGACTCTAAGATCCTCGAAAGGAATGTAAAGCAAAAGAGACCTGCTAACATAACTGCTTTTATTCATTTATAGTGGTGCAAGAAACATTCATGTTCCTGGGTAATCATGTAGTGGGTTTTGGAGTGTTTTCAGTCATTCTCTTTGGGAAAAGGTATCTATCTTTGTTTCTGAAGATGTTGATAGGAATACTAAGCATATGTCTTATGCACATGCTGCATAATAAACCTCCACAAGCTCAGCAGATAAGACAACTCCCACTTATTATCTTGCAGTTTCTCTAGGTCAGAAATCTGGGCATGGAATAGCTGGGTTCTCTGCTCAGGGTCTCCTAAGGCCAAAATCAATGTATTGACAAGATGAGTTCTCATTTGGAACTTAGTGTTCTGTTGATGGTGATGGTGGGGAAGGGGGTTTTGTGTGTGTGCATTTTGCCTCCTTTTTGCTGTTGTTCTTTTTAGTTAGTGTTCTTTTTGAAGCTCATTCAGGTGTTTAACAGAACTGAGTTCCTTGTAGTTGTAGACTGAGGTTCCCATTTTCATACTGGCTGTTGGTCAAGGATCTCTCTCAGCTCCTGCAGATTGCTCTCAGGTCCTAGCGTGTGCCCTCTCACAACATGGCAGCTCACTTCTTCAAGGTCAATGGGAGAATATCACTCCAGGTGGCTATAACTGAAGCTTACATAATGTCAAGAGTGACTTCCATAGTCAGTAGTGATCATGCCACCACTTTTGTCATACAACATAATCTAACCAGGGAAGTGACTATTCTGTCATTTTCATAGGTCCACATTTAAGGAGAGGAGATTATACAAGATGTGTGCAAAGCTGAAATAGAGAGGCGAGGGCAGGCTGAAACCTTATAGGTTGTCTTAGAATTCTGCTTATCATATTATAAAAAGACTAAAATTGAGTCCACATAAAATGTCTCTCTCCTATGAAGCAATCTATTTCTTGATATGAAAAAACGTCCATGAGGGACAAGAAGCAAGCAACAGAAAAATATGTTTAAAATAATGTATAGAATGATACCTGAGGGCATATTTACATATTTGTGCACATATTTGATATGGATACTTCCCACTTACTATATCCAAATGGAGTTTACCATCTTCTTGCCCTAGAGCTTCTTTCCCTGTTTCTGTTAAGGCAATTCAGTCCTTCTTAATGCTTATGCCAGAAATTTAATACATAGGCATGATTCTCCCTTTCTCTCATCTTGCACAGCTAATGAATCAGGTAGTCCAACTGGATGTACTTGCAAAATCCATCCAGAATCTGACCACTTCTCACTGCCCAGATGCTCTCACTTGGGTTCAAGCCCCCATCACTCTGGACTATTTCATGGCCACAGCCTTTTCATCTGTCTCTCTATTTCCATTCTTCCCTCTTGTGTTCTATTCTCAGCACAATAGCCAGAGACTTTCAAATTTTAAGTCAGATCATGACTTTGCTCATAAATTCTTCAATGTCTTCTCATTTCACTAGAGTAAAAACCAAACTTTCAATTCTTTCAGATGTCTATGATGACCTAAATGATCTGGCATCCCACTATTTACCCCCAGTACTTAGTTACACTGTTACAGCCACATCGGTCTCCTTGTCTCCTATACCACCTCAGGGCTTTTACACTGGCTGCTCCCTCAGATGACATACCCTTCCCCCAACATCAGCATGACTCACATCCATACCTTTTAAGGCCACTGTTCAAATGTTATCTGTCAGTGACATTTTGGGTGCCCTTGGTATTTCTTATCCCTCTTCTCCTGCTCTATCCCCACTTCCATAACATTGCTCCATAATACTTGCACCTTCTAACATATAATTTCCTTATATTGCATATCTCTGTCACTAGAATGTAAGCTTTAAGAAGGTGAGAATTTTTTTTAGTTTTGTTCACTGATATACTTACAATGACTAGGACAATGTTTAGTATATAATTGTCATTATTGTTGAATATTGTTGAATATATTAACTGTGTTATTAATGAATAGCCTATGTATTATTGAATATATTATATGTTGATATACAAACATGTTTTATATTTATAGAAAAAGTAAGGAAGGACTTATTCTAAACTATTAATAGTTGCCATCTCCAGGGATACAAAATTAGAACTTTTGATTTTATTATTGCTTTATATTTTGCATATGTTCATATTATTTTTAACTCATGAAAAATTATGAGGGTATTCTAAAATTTTAGGCCCTTTATATCTTATATGAAATTATACTTTACTAGGCTATTGAGAGCCCTCTGAAAATTATTTAAAAAACAATTTAAAACCAGGATTGAAATAATGTAATATCTAAGTAAATCAACTTGCTTTGCTGTATCTTCAGAGAAATCAGATGGATCATTTTCTTTTTTTTTTAAATATTTATTTTTTAGTTATAGGTGGACAGAATATCTTTATTTTATTTTTATGTGGTGCTGAGGATCGAACCCAGTGCCTCCCGCGTGCTAGGCGAGCACGCTACCACTGTGCCACAACCCCAGCCCCAGAAGGATCATTTTCTAATATCTTTGCCAGTATGAAGTGTTTTTTCTATTTTATTCTAAGGACTTTGAGGCTGTCCTAACAGCATGAATATAAACTGTATCTATAGATAATCAGCTAGTGTATCAGGTGGCTTCTTAAGAGTACGTGTCTATTTACAGGTACCTTTACCATAAAATAATTATTCTAATCTTAATTTTTGTTGGCACTGTGCTTCTGAATGCAATGCCCTGTAATCGGTTGTACTTTGAAACATCATCTGTGAAGCTTTCTGCCCTTTTATCATATTAAATTAGGAAGAACACATTAAAAAATACATAAATGCAAAACAAGCTATTATGTAGTCAATGTATTATATTCTATTGCTTAATTTAGTATTTCCTTTCCATTGTGTAGTTATGGAGAAAATTTCAAAGCTCTCACATGCAGGACTTGTTTACTGCCTACAAAAGGAATGAAATTGGACCCAACACTTAATAGGAAAGGTTTTCTCAACAAGGGGAATGGCAGCAAATAACTAGAAAGTAGGGCAGGTTTTATGCAGGGATGAAGTTGGTGGTCCATATACTTACTACAAGTTCAGGAGTGGAAGGAAACCATTGCCACCCAGAGCTCCTCTGGCCATGCCAGAGGTTCACAGTTAACCCTAGGGTGTTAGGACTTATCCATCCCTAAGTCTCCTATTCCATGCAGCTCTTGTATGTGAAGTTCTTTTTCAGATTTTTTTTAAAGCCTAGTATAAATAGCTTGGTAGTACTCACCTTTGTCCTGAAGCACTTAAGGATAATGGAGCTCCCAGCTCTGAGATCCTCTGACATGGTGTACTAGAGCCCATTTCAGCTGTCAAGTCTCATAGTGGAGCCCTCCTATAATCTGGGATGCTGAGTGCCAGCCTGGCAGGACAATTCATTCCCCATTCTTTGTAACACCTTCTGTTCTATCACTTATGTTTCTGTTACAAAGGAAATGAGCAAAACTGAAACCTATAAGAGATAAAGGTCTGAATCTGCTGAAATGGTAATTGTCACTCAGTCACTGATATGAGATCCTGTCCCAAGTGTAGAGTTTTGTAGGGAAGACCGGATAGTGGACATAAGAATCCAGATGACCAGGCGAGGTGTGATTGGTTAAGGGGAGTTAGGAGGAGGGGGATTACTAAGACTTCATAAGACATACATATATAGGTCTAGGCATCCCCAGACAATATACTTATTTTAACTATAGCTGAGGCTGCCAAGCCTTCAGTGGAGACAGTGCCTCAACTCTAAGCACAAAGGTTGTTTGTTTTATTTTCTTGTTCTTATGCTATAGAAGCCATTAGAATTGATTAGGATTGATCCTGTGTACAGTTTGGGCAAAAGTAAACTCTGTTATTTCCAAGAAAGCAAAAGATTGATTGTGAATATTGGCAACCTCCTCTTGTATAGTATTAGAACTAGAACATCCCACCAGTGACTAGCCTTTGGGGATAAAGTTTTGCTTTATTGTTAGAGCTGTACATATCTTTCTAGGGAAAGGAAGCACGCTGCATATAAATTCACAGTATTACATTATCACCAATTCATTTATATTTCTTTTGACTACTTTTGAGTGGCTGGAAAATATAACAAGTAGGGCTTGATGGCTTCGAAGAACCAACTTTAATTAGATCCATTAAATGGAAAGGCCCTATGAGGACAGAGACTAGGAAAAAATTTGAAGTAGGTACATTTTTAACTGCACAGAACTAGGCATCCCCAGATAATATACTTATTTTAACTGTAATCTCCTAGAAAGTTTGCTTCATCTCAGACAGTCTAACTTTGGGGACACTAATGGTATGAATTTAAGACTAAGAATGATCTCGTAGAGATCCTGTGGAACAATGAGGCAGATATGTTTTGACAGGTATTTCTTTCAATGTTAGTTATATTGACATAACTACTTTACAAATTTTGAAACCCTTTCACATATATAGTCTTATGACATAATTTGTAAAACAAGAAAAAGCACAAAGAAGAAAAGGTGAGAATCAGCTATGATATCAAAATCTAGAGATGACCAATGTTACCATTTTGGTCTATTGGAGACAAATATAGATAACAAAATCCAGGCATTGGGAGTTTGGGTGATTTGGTTGGGGCCAGGTAGCAAATACACATTTTTGAGCTCCATTGGCTGACACAATCAGGAGAGATGGGATTATTTAACTGTGTTAGTCAGTTTTGTGTTACTGTGACAAAATCCCTGAGATAACCAACTTAAAAAGAGAAAAATTTTTATTTTGTCTCATTGTTTCAGAGGTCATTTGGCTTTGGGCCTGTAGTGACACAGTACATTATTGTAAGAGTACATAGTAGAGAACACTTGTTCACTTCATGGCAGCCAAGAAACAGAGAGACAGGTAGGGCTGAGGTTCCAATATTCCCTTCATGTGCACACTCCCATTGACTTAACTTTCTTCCACTAGGCCCTCTCTCCTAAAGATTCCACCACATCCCCAAAACCTTGCAGGCTAGGGGCTAAGCCTCCAACACATGGGCCTTTGGGGGACATTTCAGATCCAAACTATATGAATAGGTACAAGGCTTTCCTTCATACTTTTTTCACTCTTTCTCCCAGTTCAGAGTTAATTATTTAGAGCTCTTGTGTTTCTATAATGAGCTTCATTTTCCTTCTTTTTTCATCCTTGTAGAGAATGAAATGGACTCCCAGGCCTTACCAAGTCATGTGATCATATCAACTACCCTGGATTAGTGCCACTTTCCAGAAACAATAGCCATCACCTCAAATAGGCACTTAGGGAATTGTCCTAATGACTTTAAATTGGCAACTCTCATTACACTCTGTTCTCCCTTGTTCTCCTCTTCCACTTTGTTGGGTTCATCAACCATGTTGATCATCACCACCCTATTCTCTTAGCCAACTAGAGCCTGCCTCTCCTCCTTCCCCCAGTCACTGTGGGAAAAATTCTAACGACACCCTCAACATTGTTGCCCAACCTCTCCTCCCATGCTTAGCAGATGCAAGATTAGCTCTGGATTGATGCAGCTTTGCTTTCTCAGTGTGACTTTCCTCTGCTCCACGACTCAACTTTTATTCCTGATCCCATCCCTCCTTCTCTTGACCATCTCTGCTATTATCCTCTTGTGTTGCTGAATTCATACCATTTTCAGTTCTTATCCTTTTTGACCCCTCTACAGCATTTGACACTGATGTTCCCACTTAGTTCTATTTTGAAAATAATTTTTTCTTGTGTACAAGTAATTTATGTTCATTATGTAAAATTAGAAATAATAACTTAAAAACTCCCATAGGCAAGCAATTCAAAGGGAACTGTTACAGCTATAATTTTTCTCGTATTTTTCAGTGTATGTGATATGTTTGCATAGCCACCAACTGAAACCTACACTATTATCACTTAATATATTAAATATTTTTCCTGCCAGTAAATATTCTCCTATAGCATGATTTCAATTAGATGCATAATATTTATTCCATTATATGGATTTGTTATAATTTACTTAGCTAAGTCTTAATTGAATACTCAGGTAATTTCTAATAGATCACTATGATAAGTAATGCTATGATTTACAGCTTTATGTAAGTTTTCTGTGCATACTTTTGATAATTATCATAAGATCATTATTCATAATTTCTTATATATGAAATTAATAAATCAAAAAGCATTTATGCTTATTATTTTTGTACTCTGGATATACACCAATAAATCAAATTCCAGAGAGGCTGTAGGAACCTGTTCATATATTAGAAGTTTAGTAAAGCCTCAGAGTGAAGATCATGAACTTTAGAGTTCTTTCCTATGCCTGTCACTGATGTCACCTTCTTTTAGACCTAAATAGCATATCTTCCAAAGCTCAATACTTTGTCTTTTTGTTGGACACCATCTCACATGGCAATTTTACCCATGCAAGGCCCCTCTTTCTCTCCCATTGCCATCTCGATTCTGAAGTGTGTCAACTTGAACTCAGTATTGTTTCCCTCTAATTTTCTGTACTCCCCACCTCAAGAAATTCTACCACCCTTACTCAAACCAGACTCCTCCATATTATCCTCTTTAGGAACTGGGGAGCTCAAATCCCCAAAATAAAAAGATCTTTGAGGGAGCTACAATACTTTGAAAATGATGGGTGAACAAAACTCTCTGCTTTTACTGGCAAACAGCCTAAGGTTTGTTTTTCTCATCTCTAGGCTCTGGAACTGCCTTCCTCACTCAGTGTTCTCTTTCTTTATGCCTACTGTGACCTCTTCCCTCAGCTGCCTCAAATCTGTAGTTGAGGTTAGACAGAATATACAGTTGTCCCAGAGGTGGCAGAGACATCTGTTCCTATTGCTTAGTGCTGGCTTAGACCACCATTGCTGCACAATAGTGTGTGACTCTCCCTCAGCCAAACCAAACAGGCCCAGCATTCTAGCACTGCAGTGATTCACCCAAGCTTACACCTCTGAAGCCTCCTTAAAACTAGCTGCCATCTCTTTATAGTACTGGCACTGCTTTAATTCGTATTTTATCCTTAGGGAGAAGAAAAAAGCTACTCTGTTCTTTGGGAAGATAACTTTGATGGATATGTTTGTTATTTGTCTGAATCAGTCTTGTTAATTTCTCTAAGCCTCATCTGATAAGGGAGGATGATAAGAGTACCTACATCATAGAGCTATTTTAAAAAATGTGTAGAATAATGCATGTGAAAATGCTGAACAGGGTGCCTGATCCAGTGAACATTCAATAAATCTTAGCTGATTGTCATCATCTTATGGAGACCCATTGTAAAGGGTCAAAAGCTATTCCTGATTTCTTGAAATAGAGCCAGTTGTTAGCTTTTTTATACTGTTTTGACCATTGTCTGCTTGAACACTTATTTTTCTTTATTTCTATCTCTACTAGATTGTGAGCTCCTCCAGGGTAATGACTGATTCATCTTTATATCTTCAATACCTGACAATGCACATAGGAGATATTACTAAATATCTATTGGAAGAGTACACTGGCTGAATGACTTATGCCCATGTTTTTGGTTTTGGTTTTATTTTGTTTTGTACCTGGAATTCTCAAAAATCAATCTATGTAATTTATTAAACTAAAAAAGAAAAATCATGTAGTCTAAAATCACAGGATAAAGGGCATAAGAATTGAAGAGTAAGATGGTATAAGGATGTAGCCAGAATATCCAAAACACTGTATAGATAATGTATTAAAATTAATAATTAAATATAGAAAGATTGATGGATACAAGTTCAATCAATTCTATTTCTATGTATCAATTGCATGGATTGACATTCTCCTTCTGTGGTTCTGTATCTATAGATTCAACCTATTACAGATGGAAAATGTAAAAAAATTGCATCTACACTGAACATATATAGACTTTTTTTCTATTATACAGTATAGCAACTACTTATATAGCATTTATGTTGTATTAGGTGTTATAAGTAATCTAAAGATGATATAGTATATACTGGAGGCTATGTGTAGGTTCTCTGAATATGATGCCATTTCAGGTAAGGGACTTTAGCACCTGCAGATTTTGTTATTCATGAGGATCCTAGAACTAAATCCCCATAGACAAGGAAGAATGTACAAGCATTAAAAAATTAAATAATAATGCCATTTACAATAATAACATGAACTTTTAAAATACCAAGGCATGAATTTAACAAATTATGTATAAGACATCTTCATAAAAAAATTTGCTGAAGCCAGGTGCAGTGGTGCATGCCTGTAATCCCAGTGGCTTGGGAGGCTGAGGCAGGAGGATCAGGAGTTCAAAGCCAGCCTCAGCAAAAGGGAGGCACTAAGCAACTCTAAGAGAGACCCTGACTCTAAATAAAATACAAAATAGGGCTGGGGAGTGCCCCTGAGTTCAGTCCCCAGTACTAAAAAAAAAAATTGCCAAAATAAATTTGAAAAGCACTAAATATTGAAGGATGCTTATGGATTGAAAGACTCAACTTTGAAGAGATATATGTTCTCCCCCAAATAAGTTAACAATTCCAATATAACAGTCCCCCTACCAAAAAAAAAAAAAAAACACTTAGCACTGCATGTATATATGCATAAACTGAAAGTTGATTCTAAAATTTATATGGAAATGCCAAATCTTGAAGAAGAAAGATAAAGTTGAGGGTTGACACTACCAGATACCAAAAATCATTGTAAGACTGATATTTAAGGAAGCATGATATTGGCATAAGAATATATAGACACCTAGATCAATGGAGTAGAATAGAGTTCAGAAACAGATCTAAACACACATGGATACTCAATTGATGAAAAA
This sequence comes from Geosciurus inauris, assembly GCA_004024805.1. NCBI lineage: Eukaryota > Metazoa > Chordata > Mammalia > Rodentia > Sciuridae > Geosciurus > Geosciurus inauris. The sequence goes on along the minus strand of PVHX01018183.1, from coordinate 25,671 downwards.
GATGGTACTGCAGAGTGGTGGGGAGAGATTATTTTTTCCCTCAAAATGGTGCTGACTTATTTTTTTTAAAGAATCTGATTCTTAGCTCACATTATACATGAAAATAATTTTAATTGGATTGTAAATTTAAATATAAATGTTAAAACAATAAAGATTCTAGGAAGAGAATAGGAGAAGGATATCTCCACGAGGTAGGAATAGGGAAACATTTCTTGAACAAGACCGAATAATAATAAAAATAACCCACTAACCATAAATTAAAACAATGAGATTTTAAGCTATATTATATCAGGAACATTTGAGTCAAAGGTGAGAGAGTGAAAAAGCAAACTGCAGCATGGGAAAGATATTTATATTTATATATATAAAATATATTTCTACATATGGCAAAGAAGTTCTTATCTGGCATATAGAAAAACCTTTACAAATCCGTTTTTAAAAATTGGATTACCCAATAGGAAAAATGGCTGAAATTTTGAGGAGATACTTCAGGAAATAGAATATTGAAATAAACAATAAATATATAGAAATTGTTCAATGTGATTATTCACCAATAGGGAAACCACATAATCTATTGTCTCAATTGTGATACTTTTAAGAGTGTGACGTCATTTTATATGACTTTATAATTTATAATGATTTGAGGTAAACAGTACAGACTTAAACATGACACAAGGTTACCCCCATCATAGTACTTCTTCTATCAGACACCACCACATATCTTCAAGAATTGTGAAAATTAAGAAAACTCAATGAAACAAAAACCCACTGGAAGTGTCAACTGCTGTTGATGCAAATTAGCTGGAACTCCCATATGCTTCTAGTTGGAGAGTATATTGGTATAGGCACTTGGGAAAACTTAGATATAAGGCAAGTATGTGTATAACCTGGTAATTTCTATTATAAATATATATCCAACATAAAGTCATATAAATGTGCATCAAGTATGTACAAGAATATTCATAATTACACAATTTGTGATTAAACTGAGGACAACTCAATGTTCCTAAAGAATAGAATGAGTTAGCTACATTATAGTCATACAGTGGAACATGATTCTATTATGTAAACAACCAAAATCAATAAATTTCAAAAAATAATGTTATGTAAAAGAATCTAGACACAGAAGAATACACATTCATTGATTCCTTTTATACTAAGTTTAACACAAGCTCACTAGTTTATGGTGTTAATAGTCAGTATAGTAGCTATCTCTTGCAAGAAGGAAAGGGACATGGAAGTGGTGGTAATGTTCTATTTCTTAATCCCAGTGACAGAGGTATGTTCTTTTTTTTTGAAAATCTATCAAGCTGTATACTTAAGAGTTTTGCACCTTTCTATGTGTATATTAATCTAAAAATCAATTTTGAAGAAGAGAAACTAACATATTGGTATCAACAATAGGAAACAGTAGAACATTAATTATAAAAAAGGAAAGCCAAAGAGAAAGGTATCAAATATAAAATTTGAGTAAATTAACTTCCAATTTCATATTTGTAAAATACTTTAAAAATATATGCAATTCATTACCATGAATGCTTAAAAATATCTTTTGATCTCAATAACCATGAACCAAACTTTGGCATCTTTTTACTTCTATATACTAATAGGATGACAGGTTGACCTTTATCATTGGTAGCAAAGGTTATATCAACTCACCAACACCCATTCAGTCTTAGAAGGACTTTCCCCCACCATTCAAATATGGAACATTATTTTAAATGTAAATAGAGCTAGCTCCTGAATGATGTTTGATGCTGATTATGATACCTGTCTAATTTCAGTCTGTTATCTCCTGACCTTCTGACAAAAAGATCTCTGAACCCTACATTTATTGTCTCTTTCCCCTTCCATTTTTCCTTCCTTCCTTCCTTCCTTCCTTCCTTCCTTCCTTCCTTCCTTCCTTCCTTCCTTCCTTCTTTCCTTCCTTCTTATAATTTTACATTCATAATTATTAATGTAACAATACAAACAAAAGATTAAAAGTACTTTAGCCTCAAACATTCTTTCCAACAGTTGTCTCCAATCCCAGATGAACACTGACCACTGGTTTTATTAAAATGCTTTAATACTCAGAGCAGAATCAGTTGCCAGGATTCTTGCCTGGTAGTGTGATCATGACCATGATGGTTTCACCCCAGCTCTCTGAGGCTGCAGGGATTGGGAGAGGTAATGTTGGTTTGGGTGTTTTGCTTGATTGGTATTTGATTTGGACTTAGTTCCCTTGGGGTGTTCATTATGCCATGTTAAATAAAAAGAACAGGTGAGTCTTAAAAAGAAATAGATAATAATGGAGCCAGAAGCTGTTGCACATGCCTGTAATACCAACAACTAGGAAGACTGAGGCAGAAGGATTGCAAGTTTCATGTTGGCCTGGGGGGAATATATATATATATATATGGTATAAAAATAACTTTTTAATCTATGGTTAATATTTAATTTTAATTAAGTGCTTTTTTTTATATCCTAGGCTGACCAGATATCTGGTTTTCACATAAGATCAGTTCTCTGTGTCCCTATTTGGAATAGCAATCACCAAATAATTGGTAAGATATTATCCAAATAGTTCTAATTTCTTTTACTTTTATAAAGAAACAGAAATTTGCTTTAAAATATGCCCATATCTTTTTACATGTTCCCCCTTTTTATGTCTAGGACTCCTCAGGCTATGTCTCATACTCTTATATAAACTCGTAAGCACAGACTCCTAATGAATAGATATTTATCAGGTCATGAACAAATATTTATTAAGCTCAAATATTTATTAATCAAATTTTGAAGTAGAAAGGAATCTCAGAAGCCAACTAACAGAACTCTTTTATCTTACCTTGTAGAAGTTGAACCCCAGAGAGAGAGACAGAGAAAGAGAGAAGAAAACATAATGATTTGAATCAGGTCACTAAGCTAGTTAGTAGCAGGATCAGGATGAAAACTCAGGCCTTCTAACTCCTAGTGTAAACTTCCCCACTGTTTCTTTGTGTTTTTATCTGTGCTTTCACACATACAAAACGCAAAGGCAGAGAACATAACAGTATTAGACATATACTGAATACAACATCTTTCTGCCTGGATGGTTCAGAAATAGGCCACACAGACCCCTAGAATAAAGGAATTGTGAGCAAAAGTCACTTCCATTTTTTTCTCCTTCTCTGATCATTTCCCTCCCCTTAAAATTTCAGTCTGGAGAATATCAAACTTTATAGAATCCCAGGCAAGAAGAATTCATAGTTAAAGAAGTCATAAAGGATGGAGTTATTAGTTCAAATCATTCAAACACAATGAAAATGTGATTTCCCCCCCAACAGACTCAAGGTATACAGTGTATTTGGTACTTAATGTATCTCTTTGCCTCTCACTGTTTCTCCCTAGGATTGCCTGTTAAACTCTATGTAACAAAGGATTTAGTATTCTGTGTGTTTTCAGGACCTAAAGTTTGAGAGGTTTTTTACCAGATTGTTTAACTTGCACAGATATATTGGTACATTATTGAACATAAAGAATATTTCAGAATATGGGAACTGAGCCCCTCAGAAAAAGAGGGATGTACAGAGTTAAATATATTTATGTAAGGAAAGGGAAAATCCATAAGAAATACCATGTGTAATCTGTTGATTTGATGGCAATCTCACATGTAGTCCTACATTTTGATCCTAACAGCATCTGTTATTACTTCAAAATTAGGACTATAGTTTATCTATTACATGCTAAAACTTTTGTGTTTCGTTATATGTGTTTTCTAGCATATGAGAACTTACCTCCCTGGTGGGAAATTAGGTGTTTTAAAAACTACAAGCATGTTGCTGGGTGTAGCAGCACACACCTGTAATCCCAGCTACTCTGGAGGCTGAGGCAGGAACATCCCAAATTCAAGGCCAACCTAGACAATTTAGTGAGACACTGTCTTGAAATAAAATAAAAAGGGCTGGGGATGTAGCTCAGTGGTAGAGTGCTTGCTTAAGTGTGCTCGAGGCCTTGGGTTCAATCCCTAGCACTGGGGGAAAAGGATACAAGTAAATTGCACTATTATAGATATTTTTTTGTTTGTTTGTACTAATGGGGATTCAGGCTAGTGTTTTTCAAGATTGTTGAGTTTTGCCGGTTAGAATGTTGTGCTTTGAAAGTCATATCCTGAAACATCTGAAAATGAACCTTAGAAGGAGGAAGCACTCCTAAATTAAGTTTGTTAGAACCACATGAACCGTTGGTAGCAGGCAGCAGAACAAATTTTGTTTCTAAGGTTAGCTGTATCATATTAATTTCCACTGCTTGTAATAATTTCTGTCATTTCCTCCATGTTTACTCCATATAGAGCAGTATGCTACGTGCTTTACAAGCATTTAAACTTAATCCTATCTAGAGAATAAAACAGTGGTTACCAGTGGTAAAGGGAGGGGAGGATGGGGAGATGTGGGTCAGAGGACAGAAAGCAGCAGATATGTAGGATGAAAAAATGCAGAGACAGAATGCACAACATGGGGGTTATGGGTAATGAAATTGTATTGTATTCAGGATCCATGATAAATGAGTAGATTTTAGTTGCTTTTGCCACAAAAACCAAACCAAAATGAGCGTCTATGTGGGTTGATGGGTGTGTTCATTTTGCTATAGTAACCTTTTTACTATCTACATATATCTCATACTATCATGTTATATTCCTTAACATACATAATACATTTTTAAGAATTATCCCCTTTAATCTTCATAACCCTCTAAGATAGTTAACTTTTTAATTCCCATCTTGTGTATGAGGAATTTCAGTGCTAAAAATGTTAAGTGACTTAGTCAGGGTCACATAGCTATTAATGGAGTTGAAATTTGAACTGAGACCATTGAAATCCACAACTTATATTCTTAATCTCCATGTCATATTGCTTCTCTCAAAAATTGAGGTAATTGAAAATATATAGGTGTACAGGTATATATACACTATACATTATATATATAATTATTATATATAATTAATTATATATATGCATTATACTCAGTTTTATATATTTGTAATTGTATATGTATTTACATGTATGAAGATACATGAATATATGCTGACTATATCAGAGTCATTGTGCATAGGAATTTAAACTGAATGTTCTCAGAGTCAGTTGTGGCCTACTCTATTATACTGACACAGTATTCAGTACTGGAAAATGACTATATACTCCAAACTTTCCCCACAGGGGTGGCTCAAGTGTTGAATAGACTTGATGGGAAACCTTTTGATGATGCAGATCAACGACTTTTTGAGGTAAGAAAATAAATGTATAAACCAAGAGTCATACAAAGTCATTGATAGTTTCTTGGTCACAGCTTACTTGTGTTTGTAAGGATGAATAATTATTAGTCATTATTATATTTGAACCATGTGCCAAAATTTAAAGGAAGAGTTAAAAATAGAGGCATAAGTAAGATTTGATTTTATTTTTCCCATAGGCTATTTTGAAACTTTATTTTTATCTTAATTTCACTACAGAATTGAATCTCCTCTTTGCTCCCAAGAGCTATTATCTTACCTCGTCTTGTTTCCATGTGTTCAGAGTCCTAGGCCACTCCTCCGGGTGTATTGTCCTCACTTTCCTTTCTTTTACAAGTTTCCATTTACTTCCGCTGGAGAGGCTGGCCTCAAATGGGCTTCCTTGTAGCTTGTTCCAGTAGCTACCATGAAAACCCCATCATTACTTCTCTCTAGTCAAAAGCACCTCATAGCTTCTTTATTAATTGGTTCTAAATCAATCCTCCTTGCCCCTATCATTAACCTTATGGTCACTTAGTTTTTTACCAAAATTTTTTATGGCCTAGCTATAGAAAGTGGTTGCTTTGGGTTAAAGAGAATGTAATTACTAAAATCAGTTCACAACTTAAATAAATTAAGAACTCATTTAGCCAGGTGTGGTGGTACATACCTGTAAACCCAGTTACTCCAGAGGCTGACGCAGGAGGACTACAAGTTGGAGGCCAGCTGGAGCAATTTAGCAAGACCCTGTCTCAAAACTTTAAAAATTTAGATGTTATTAGGGATATAGCTCAGTCATAGAGCACTTACCTAGTACATGTGAGGCACTGAAATCTATCCCCAGCTCCACAAACAACCACCACAACCACAACTACAACAACAAAAACACATTTAAGTATACTGAATAGTTTTAAATATTATGAAGTAATTTCTTCATAATATTAAATTTTATTTTATTTTTCTGGTACTGAAGATTGAACCCAGGGAGGCTTTACCATTGAGCTACCTCTCCAGCCCTTTTAGCAAGACAGGGTCTCGCTAAATTGCTAAGGGTCTTGCAAAGTTGCTCCAGCTGAACTCAAACTTGTGACCATCTTACCTCAAACTCCCAAGTCTCTGGTATTACAGATATGCACAGTGAGGCCAGGCAAATTCGTTTTTTCTCATGTGCAATGTGAGCTATAAAGTCTTACATGACAATAGTAATTAAGAATTTTAATCTACATATTTCTCCAAGGCCTACCTTTGTGTACAATAAAATTGTGTATTCAGACCCATCCCTGATGACTGCCTGTTTTCATATTAGGTTTTACCAATGAGTTATTATAATTTTAATTACTGGGATTTCCCTTTCCTAGGCTTTTGTTATCTTTTGTGGCCTTGGCATCAATAACACCATTATGTATGATCAAGTGAAGAAGTCCTGGGCCAAGCAGTCTGTGGCTCTTGATGTAAGTACAATATTTACATCAAAATAATCTGCTAAAATGCTCTAGTTTTATGAAAGAAAAAATGTTCTTGTTATAGGACTTACTTTCTTCATTTTAAATTATCTATTCATTGAATCTTAATAATTTTAGGGTCATGGGTTCAAATTTGATGGAAGCTAGAGTCCTTCTCTAGAGAATACACATATGTACACAATATTACATATAATTCCAAAGATTTCACAGATTCCCTGAAACCCATCCATACATGTCCTATGGTCAGATATAGATTATATGTTATTAGATTTTTAATAGTGACAATCCAAAAATAATTTTTTAGGATTTAAAATGTATCATGAATTTATAGTTGAATATGTATGGATATTCTGAAAATTCATAGCTCTTCTTATGAAAGGAGAAAACCTCACCCTGAAGATGTGTGGCCCAGATAGGAGAAGTTGCTCCTGTCATTATCCCACTACTCCTCCTCCCCAAGCACATACACATCCGATTGAGAATACCAACCTGTCCCCCATGCCAACACTGCCTGTCCTCTCAGAACCCTAAGTGCTAAAAGAACAATTCTTGCCAGGTGCAGTGGCATATATGTAATCCCAGCAATTTGGTAGGTGGAGGTAGGAGCATTGCAAATTTAAAGCCAGCCTCAGAAATGTAGCAAGACCCTGTGTCAAAATAAAAATAAAAAGGATTAAGAAAGTGTCTCAGTGGTAGAGCACCATAGGGTTCAATCAGGAAAGAAGGAAGGAAGGAAGGAAGGAAGGAAGGAAGGAAGGAAGGAAGGAAGGAAGGAAGGAAGGAAGGAAGGAGGGAGGGAGGGAGGGAGGGAGGGAGAGAGGGAGGGGAGAGAGGGAGGGAGGGGGGAAAGGAAAGGAAAGGAAAGGAGGGAGGAAGGGAGGGAAGAAGGAAGGAAGGGAGGGAGGGAGGGAGGGAGAGAAGGAATAGTTCTCATCTCTCATGAATCTCAGAAGCTTATTTTGATCCAAGATCTATTTTTCTTTTCAGCATCTACTCTGTAGATAGTACTGAAGATTTTGTTTATACCTATGAAATACTTATTAAGTAAGGCAAATAAAATGTCAGTGCCAAGATAATAGCACATAGAACAGTATGATATAATACAATGCAATCTTCAAAATATTCTGGGTTCCAAGCCAGATTTTGGTAGAAAGAGAAAACCAAGGAAGTGTAAGTAGACAAATTGGTGGTACCTGCAGGACTCTGGTTTGAGATTTAAAAGACATAAAATTATAGTTATTTAAGCTACCTATACACGTGTTTTTTCTTCTGGCCAGACTGTGAATTCTGGAAGTGGAGATTTTTTATCTTCGTGCTTTTATTTGCCGTGCATAGCAGGATGCTAAGCACAGAGGAGGGATTTATTGAGTAGCTTTTGACTGGAGGAAAGGAGGGAAAGAAGGCTGAAGGGAAGTGTGATGTAAGGAATTTTTTTGTTGTTTTTGTTCTCCTGAGATAGTCCTGTTCTGCTTATATATAACATGTTTACAGTAAGGACTAAAAGTAGTACCTGATAAATTAGTAAATGGGTAGACTGTAAACATGCAACCCACAGATAAGAGTCACTAGTCGAGTATTAAGATCTGTGTATACAATATTTTTCAAATTGTGACTCTGTCAGTTGTAAGAATTAAATGAGATGATGCATGTAAAGATTTTCATGAGCAGTCAGTAAAATTACAGCAACAATGATAACCATTATATTTTTAATTATATTTATTACTGAAAAATCATCATGGATTGGGAAAAAATGTTGATTCATGCCTCCTTCACTGTCATCAAATCCTGCTTTACCCATTGCTTCTTAATTCATCCCACTATAAGAAGGACATTCTGTGAAAAGAACATGGAATTAGGCCATTCCATACACTAGTTCTGACTAAATCCTATTTCAATGTGAGATGGCTTCATTAGCACACACTGTGTGTATAACTCAGATACCTTTTCTTAGACATGAAAATGATTGCTGATACTGCTAAATTTCTGGATCAACTGAGCCTTTTGACAATCTCATCCTTTCAAGAAGTGGACTTATATATGTTGACTGTTTTAATCAGCTATTTCACTGCTATGACTAAAAGACCTGACCAGCACAATTGTAGAGGAGGAAAAGTTTATTTAAGGGCTCATGGTCTTAGAGGTCTCAGTCCATAGACAGCCAGCTCTATTCCCCAGGGGCTCCAGGTGAGGCTGAACATCATGGCAGAGGAGTATGGCAGAGAGAAGCAGCTCACATGATGATCAGAGAGCAGAGACAGAGAGAGGTCTCCACTTACCAGATACAAATGTATACCGCAAAGCCTCACCAATTCCTACCTCCTTCAGCCACAGCCTACCACTTCACTTACCACTCAGTTAATCCCTACCAGGGTATTAATTCACTGATTGGTTTAAGACTCTCACAACCCAATCATTTTCCCTCTGAACCTTCTTGCATTGTCTTACACATGAGCTTTTGGGGGATACCTCACATACAAACCATAACGTTGACTGGTATGTTCTGCAGGCTCTATTTTGTGCCAGTGTCAGCCATGCACTCCCAGTCAGATTTATGCTGCCATGTTGGTTTTCTCCCTCCATCCCTGAGCAACCCTCACCCCACTGGAAGTCAAATTTTTAACTCTAGTGATCAGGTGACATCCACCCTACTCCCTGGCCTAGGAACCCATATGCAAGAATATCTGGAAGGATTTCTTATCCTCAAGTCTTTACAAATTAAAAAAATGACTTGTTAGAGCTACTAAATCCTAATGCAGGAATGAAATTTTTATATACTAGAGTATATATTAACTTCCATATATAATATATATGTTTTACCTTTAGGTGATTATAAATACATGAATATGAATAAATATAGTATTTTTACAAATCTTTCTATTAAATGTATGTATTTATATTTATGTATAATTAACCTAGTCCCATAAAGGATTTGAGCTGCTTTATAAGAATACAAATGAGCCAGCCAAATATAAAAAAGCAAAATAATAACAAAGACAAGAGAAAGAAAGAAAGCCAGGAAGGACAGAACCAAATGCCGTGCAATCCTTATGGCTTCTTCATCCCTTCTCCCCAAGGACCAGGACTAGCCCTTTCACCTTTTCCACTACATCTAAGGGAAGATCCCCACTCAGTCTGGCCAGGTTCATCTTCCTGTATTGTCTCATTTTTACAAATTTTCTTTAGTCTTTATACCATTTGATCTTGTCTCAAGAAAAGAAACATTTAAATTTAGTTCTCTCATTCCCCAAATCTTTTTACATTCTCTTGTTTTCAGGTTAGCAATCAGAGTGGAGGGGAAAAAATCCATCCTATGGGCCCTAGTGATAATACCCGTCATAGAGGCCTTTCCCTCCAGAAAGGGAGCAAGCGCATTCCTGGCCTAGAAGGCTCATGGCAGTACATTTCTCTCTGAGTGTTCAGGAAACTCTGGAGAGACAACACAACACTATTTGCTTCTTTTACACATCCTTTCCGCAGGCATTTTTGATAAAAATGTTGCATCCTCTGAAAGTAAATATTCTCTAGATAAATTTTCTGGGAAGACTAACCCCAAGTTGGGTTAAGTACAATCTATGATGCTCAGGGCTCCCTGGAAGTTTGTTTATTTATTTTTTTAAAGAAAATACATATTTTCAATTTTATTTTTCTCCCAAATAGCCACTGATTTCCATGTATTTATTTGGTAGTGTCTGCTTTCCCTATTGATTTGAAATGCCCTACTAAATTAACAAATTCATATATATTAAAGTATATTTCTTTACATGTTACTTTGTTTCATTGATCTGGGAAAAAAACCAGAACTTCATCATTTTAAATACGCTTTTAATCTAGGTCTTGCTTTGCATCAATATCTCTGGCAGGAGTCTATTGACTCTTATCCAAGCAAAAGGCAGTGTAGGTTGAAGATTTAAAGTGTTGATTTTAGCATCAGTCTAATCTGTCTAGTTTGTATTAAATCCTGATTCAGTAGCTATTGACCTTGGGCAAGCTATGGAAGTTCTCACTCTCAGGTATCTCTTATGTTACATGGGCATAAGAAGGGCATTTTAACATTTAAATAAATAATGCAGGGAAAGTCCATGCAGAGTCCTTGGGTTCTACATCTGCATATTCAACTACAAATGGAAAATATGCAAAAACAAATCATATCTATACTAAACATGTTAGTCTTCTATGAACAATAGAATATAACAACCATTTATACACCATCTACATTAGGTATTGTAAATAATTTAGAGATGATTTAGACAGCGTAGATTATATCCAAGTACTAAGCCATTTCATGTATGGGACTTCAGTGTTTGCTGATGTTGGTATGAGGGAGGGTATCCTGGAACCAATCCCATCAATATATAGAGAGAACTGTACTTCATAAAAATTAGTTTTTACCAATCTGTGTACTTGCTCCCCTTAATCTTCATTGAGTTCTCACTGCTCAGCCCAAGAGTCACTGTAAGTCTGTGCTTACTGAGGACTATAACTTGTTGCCTGTTTTTGAAGGCAGCTAAAAACAGACTTCCCTGTTCTTTGGCACATGTTGTTAGTTACATCATTGCTCACCCCATCAGCATTCCAAGGGCCACTGCCCCACTGCGTGCCTGCCTGCTTCTTCAGGCATGCCTTTTGTCTGTCACCTGTCTTAGCGTTTGTGTTTCTGCAGAAAACACCAGGGCATGGAATACTAAATTTCCCTTGTACCTTCCTAAAAAAGACTTGTCATGCTAGGAAGTCTCTTCCCTATTGCCACATACTGGCAACTTCAGCTCATTTTAACCATAACTCACAAGTGGTGAAATATAGAAATACATTAAAAAAAATTTTTTTATTTTCTGGCCATTAAGTAATGAGTGACTAATACATTATCTAAATTTTTTAAATATTTTTTTAGTTGTAGATGGACACAATATCTTTATTTATTTATTTTTATGTGGTGCTGAGGATTGAACCCACATGCAAGGCAAGCACTGTACCACTGAGCTACAATCTCAGTCCATTATCTAAATTTTTGAGGGGTGGGGAGCGGTGCTGGGGATTGAACTCAAGGGCACTCAACCACTGAGCTACATCCCCAGCCCTATTTTGTATTTTATTTAGAGATAGTCTCACTGAGTTGCTTAGCACCTCGCTTTTGCTGAGGCTGGCTTTAAACTTGTGATCCTCCTGCCTCAACCTCCCGAGCTGCTGGGATTACAGGCTAGATTTTGGTTGACAATTGGATTATCAACTCAATTATTTTGGTGACCATTTATCTCATAACCTAGTTACATGTGTTTTTCCTTTTTTTTTGTTTTTTGTTTTTTGTTTTTGGTTGTTGTTATTGTACTGGGGATTGAACCTAGGGCCTTGTGCATGCTAGACCAGCACTCTACCATTGAACTCCATCTTAGCCCCTTTTTAAAAAAATGTATTTTGAGACAGGGTCTCACTAAGTTGCCCAGACTAACCTCAAACTTGTGATCTCTCTGCCTCAGTCTCCCAAATTTTATTGTTAAATTCCCTTTAATAATATTTCTTTTCTTTCTAAGCTCTTAAAAGTGAATAATGAAACAAAGAAAAAAATTCCCTATAATTTTCTTAACTTTAATTTTATAATCTTGATTTCCATGCTGAATGTGTAGCCAAGAGCTCCAGAAGAGCTATATTAATACCTATATAGGTACTGAGAGTAAGAGCCTAAGAAAAGGGAAAAATTTTACCTAAAAGTCAGAATACAGAGAGAATATGATATAAATATAGATGTAGAATATTACTTCCTCACTCTGAGCATCACAGATTGTACTTTGGGGTGTCTTTCACCATTATTGAAAATGAAGCCTTACCAAATACTGATGAGAAATTTTCCAGTAACTATAAGTCTGTGTGTTAAGGGACACCTCATACAGCTTTATGATCAGAAGAGAGAAGAAATGAGGGTCAAACAGAGGGTGAAAAAAAGGTACATACAATCAGAAGCCAAGCCCCATTTGTTCTACCTCCCCAAAGCCTCTCCCATCTATTTCCTCCTTTTCAATTGCCACAGCAACCATCCTACCTAAGGCCTTCATTACCTTGGCTGGGCAATTGCAACAGTTTTCTACTTGCTCTTCCCAGAACAGATTTTAGACTGCATTGCTCACCCACTCATAGACCTTAAATTATTCCCCCATCACCTATCAAAGTACAAACATCCTGGCCTTTGGGGCCTTTGAAAATTTCGTACCAAACTACTTTCCTGCCCTTGGCTCTCATTGCTCTTCTCAGATTCTAGGCTACTTACAAACTCACATTCTTCATAGTCTACAAATCAGCTACCTGCTTCTCTGCCATCTGATCTTTAATGTCCTTTCCACTTTTGTTTTTCTATATTCCATTTATGCCTCCTCTACTCAAAAGTATTCCACCATTCAAAGCTGTATTTCAGTGTAGTCTTCTCTATAAACCTTCCAATCCCTTGGTCATGTCTGTATTTGTCCTATATTTTGAGTATGTATGTTTTCCTCTGCTAGAACATACATGCCCTGAAGTATGTGATCATGTCTTAGCTTTTATTCCTCTCAGTGTCTTTTATATAATTGGTACTTGGTAAAAGTGTATTAAATAAATGAATGCATGCTGCCACAGTCATTTCGGTTTGCCATGACATAGAAAATCTTGGGCAAAGGAGGAGGAGCTGGCAGCCATTTTTAGTGGTAGTCTTGCTGGCCACAGACTGGCATAGCATCACCTCTGTGTTCTCTCTCTTCTCCTCTAACAGGCCATGAGTACAGAGTTGTTTTGGGAGGGTAAGGGGGGTTGGCAGTAAGGACCTACTTTCTGAAGGTAAGGGAAGACAGATGATTCTCCCAGGAGGAATTTCCTAAGCTCTAAGGAGAGATTTATCCTATGAGCTGGATTCATGGGATACCAACAGAATACCACTTTATTCTGTTTCTCACCTCTTTCTTTAAACCTTCCCTGTTGAATCTATCTTCCCCATTCCTGGATGAATGATTTCCTGAGTACCATGGCTCTTCTGACACACAAGTATTACACTGTCTTCCTCTCCCCTGCCATTAGAAGCTTGTAGTCAAAAGAGGGTACCAGTGGACTTCTTTACTCTTCTACACTTTGCCTTCCCACTCCAAGATGGGTTCCTGGGAAAGGGACAGGGCAGGATGAAAGGGCAAAGCCTTAGGTGACAGGTGCTATCCTAAGCTGTATCAGACACCAACATCTTCTTTTGATCATGATTGTTCTTCAGACAACTTCATGGCTGACAGTGTCCTGCTGGTGACTACCTGATGTAGATTTGCCTCTCTGGACAGTTTACATTCCCTCCTCAGTCCCCAGCTTCCAGTGACTCATCTGGTCCTCACTCTGGGGATCAGCTTATTCCTCCCAGTGGTTTTCTTTGTCAGGGTTCTTTCTTCATTTGTCTTTTACTTGTGGTAAAATAAATATATGAAATTTACCATGTTAACCATCTGTACCTGTACAGTTCGGTGGAATTACATATATTCCCATTGCTGTGCTACTGTCACCATCATCCAGCTCCAGATTTTATTCATCTTCTAACCTGAGGCTGTACCCATTAAACAGTATCTCCCTGTTCCCCCTCACCCTTAGGGAAATGATGTACCACCATGTCACTTTGCCTATGAATCTGACTGCTCCGAATAACTCATAAGTGGAATCACATAGTATCCATCCTTTTATGACTAGCTTATTTTGCTTAGTTTGTGGTAGACACTGTTCTAGGTACTGAAGATTCAGCAGAGGAAAAACAAATAGTATTCTCATGAACTTCATATTCCAGTAGAAGACAGGTGGTAGATAAGAACACAAATAAATTAACAAAATGAATTCATGATAATGTGTCATAAAGAAAATGAAGTGAGATGTTTTAATAAAGAGTGACTGGAAATAGGGGGTTACTGTGGGCACATTCAGAGGAACCTCCTCCAGAAAGTGACAGCTGAGCTTCATTTCCTTATTCTTTTGTCTGTTTTATAAACTTCATCCAAACCAATTTGCCTGTATGCTTTTCTGCTCTAGTTTTAATGAGGATCATCCTTCTTGTATCTTCTGAAGATACTAAGCATAAGATTTCTGAGAGGTAATAGCCTGTACATGAAATAATTATTAGAGGGGCATCCTCTTAGAGTTTTCAGGATGCAGTGTTTACCAACTGGAAAGGCTTTTGGATGGTCCTGAGTTTCTCTCACTGCCCATTCATATCCTATGGCATCCCCTTGGCTATGTAAATAAAAGAGGAGCAAACCACAGACCCAGTGTGGCTCTGCAGGGCTGAATGGTGTATTCTCCCATTTAGGTTCTGGTGGATTCTAGATCCCTTATATACAAGGTTGTGTCTGTGTGACTAGCTCACCATGGTGTCCTCATGCCAGCACAGAACTGGCCACAGGACACATGCAAGAAGTGTTTGTTGAGTGCATCAAGTACAAGATCACAAGTATAAAATACAACAAGAATCTCAGTCCTGAGCATACACTGCTGCTAGGATATTCCATGAAGTACAGTGAAGTGATTTAAAGCATGAACTTGAAAATCAGATGGTTAGGATTTTTAAAAAACTATTTTGTAGTTGTATATGGACACAATATCTTTATTTTACTTTCATATGGTTCTGAGGATCAAACTCAGTGCCTCATGCATGTGAGGCAAGTGCTCTACCACTGAGCCACAATCGCAGCCCAGATGGGTAGGATTTTAATTCTAGCTCTGCTACTTTCTACCTGAGCATCTATGGGCAAATCTCATAACTTTTCTGTGCTTTATTGTTCTTACTCTCCACCCTGTGGGATTGTTATGAGGATGAAATGAAATAATGCAAGCAAATTTTTAGCACAGTGCTCATAAAAATGTCAATAATAATAGTAACTTTTAACATCTCCCCACTCCCACCACCATACAGTGCTTTATTTACAATGACTTTCTCCCCCATATGAATGCTGATACTTCAAAAACAGCTGCCAATCTTCAGAAGGTGAATGAATTATTTTCTGGATAGTACAGATCCTGGGTCCCTGAGCTACAACCCTGACAGCACAGAAGGGAACAGCGCCCTCCTGGGACTGCCTTAGGAACAGCATCTTCTTGTCTGTCAGGCTGGGGGTCTGCTTCATTTCAGAGAGTGAGGCATGGTTAAGCCATTAGTTGTTTTTCTCAATTAAGTTGCATCTGTCTTATAATTATCAAAAAATCTTCTTAGATTCTATTAGTCATTTATCAGTTTTAGTGATGCTTTCTGGGTTTTTGTTTAGGTATTTTGTGGGAAGTAGAAGACCCTGTATCAACATTGAGCCAGATGTAATTTTTTAAAAATACACTCTATTTTAAGACAGTTTAGATTTACAGAAAAATTAGGAAGATAGCACAGAGTTCCCATATTCCCCACAGCCAATTTACCCTGTTTTTAATATTTTACATTAGTATGATACATTTAATTAATGAACCAATATTGCTACTGCTATACTATTGTTAACTTTATTTCAGTCTATACTTTATTCAGATTTCCTTAGCTTAACCTAATATCTTTTTTCTGTCCCGGGATCTCATCTAAGATAGTCTACTACATTTAGTCTCCTTAAGCTCCTCTTGGCTGTAACAGTTTTTCACACTTTCCTTTCTTGATGACCTTGAGAGTTTTGAGGAGTTCTGGTCAGGTACTTTGTAGCATGTCCCTCTAATAGACTTTGATTGATGTTTTCTCATGATTTAACTGTGATTGTGGGTTTTGGTGAGGAAGGTCACAGAGATACAATGCCATTAGCATCACATTGTATCAAAAGTACATGCTATGACTTATCATGGTTGTTGTTAACCTTGACTAAGGGAGTGTCTGTCAAGTTTCTCCGCTGTAAATTTACTCTTTTCTCCACTTTCCATTCCATACTCTTTGAAAGGAAGTCACTATGCAAAGCCACACTTAAGGAGTTGGGAGTGTGCTCTACTTCCTTGAGGGGAAAGAATATACACAAATTATTTAGAATATCTCTGTACAGGATATTTGTCTTATCTGCCTGACACACACACACACACACACACACACACTCTCTCATTCATCTCCATTTATTCATATACTCACAGATATTTATTTTATAATCTGAGTTATAATCCACTACTACTTTCTTTATCAGATACCATTTTATACCAGAATCCAGTTAGGTAATTTCTTAATAACAACAACAAGAAGAATTCATGGATACAAATAAGTGGTATTTCTCAGCATATTGCCAGCAGGGGATTTCTTTGCATTTTTAAGAATCCTACCATCACTTAAATATTTGAGATACTTTAATGAGATTCATGAGGTTTTTAAGAAATCAATAATATAATGAATGAATCACGTACTATGTGCCAAGAACTCAGCTCTCACCAAAACAACATGGTAGATGCTATTTAAATTTCATAAGATGTGGTATGGTACTTTATGTAATTTCAGTCTAGAAGAAGATACAGACAAGAGAAAGTGTGATCACAGTGTGACAAGTTCCAGGAAAGAGGTAGGTACAATGTCAGGGGAAGCATGAAGGAGGGGCCGGTAATTCACAGAGTGCTTCATAATTGCTTTGCAGACAGGGTAACTGCGGAGTGGCAAGAAGCAGTGAGCTATACAATTTGAAAGATTAGCAGGAATGCTCCAGGCAGAAGGAAAAGTCATGAGAGGAAGTAGGGAGGACCGAGGTAGCATGCTGTTCAGGCTAGGATAGCTAGGACAAGGGCACACCAGGGAGAGGCAGGCGTGAGGTTGGACAGGTCCCTGATCACAAAGGACACTTATGCTACGTCAAGGAATTTGAACTTTATTCAAATGATTGAGAGGTTTTCACCAAGAAAGGAACATGGTTAGTTTGACATTTTAGACAAAACATCCTGGCATCTACAGAGAAAAAATTAATCTTAGCATTTTATAATCATATTTTGTTTTTTTAAACAAAATATTGAGCATGTTTTCATTTTATTTCCTATTAAATTATATTTGGTCATTTTCCAAAATCAAATCCACCTTCAAAGGATTTGTCACCACTGCCATGGTCTAAGGAATGTTCAGGATCCTGGACAGAGTTCCCAAACATACCAGAATGTTTGGAGTAAGTTAACATAGTCCCCATGGTTACCCTAAGAAGGAACTCTTACTTGAATGCACTTATTCTGGCTTATTTGAAAATGTTTCTTTCATTGGTTTATGTTCTTATTTCTTCAGTTTTATGATGTTATTTTTGGAGCTTTAAAAATGCTACATTTATTAAATGCTTAGCATATGTCAGGCACTATGTTATACACTTCACATATATCTCATTGAACTTTCACCGAAACAGCTTGGAGTGGACAGTTATTTTTTCCACTTGACAGATGAACAGACAGAGGCTCAGCAGGTGTAGAAACTTGCTGAGGGGGGTTTTGGGGCTGCACAGCAAGTAGCACAGCCAGATTCAAGATCAGGTCTGTGGATTTCAAAGGGTAGTGCTGTGCATATTGTGCTGCACTGTGTCTTTGCGGGACTGGCATTTGCCATTGTTCTTGGCTGTCCATGACCCAGGTGGGAAGAGCGGCAAGATAATAGGCCTACTTTCTCCACCAGGGGGCGTGCTTCTGGCTTGAAAGGTTGAGGAACAAATAATGAAGAACCTGTGGATTCAAAGCTCCAGTTGAATAAGACACCCTCAGAAATGTATTTTCATCCTCTTCTTTTACTTCACTGAAAATTACTAACTTATCAGTAAGGAACTGTTCCTGTCAACCCTAATGCTTTCGGGTTATAGTACAGATTCTAGGATAAGCCAGATTCTGAGCTGAGCTCCAATAGCTTAATCCTTAATTCAGTCTTGCCCAAACCAAATGCTGAATCTAAGTTGGGCCTGGTCGATTATTCCACAGTGATAGAGCCTTGCTTTAGCTTGCTGGCTTCTCTTGTAATCATTGGTTTGTAAAACCCAGGCTTATAGGTGGCCAAGTAAGAAACTGGCATTCATTTGGTGTGGAATGGTCAGAATCTTGATAGTGCCTTGATACGAAGGCAGTAAGGGGATGCTGCTTTCAAAGGTGGTAAATCACACCTGGATCCAACCGGATGGAACCCAGTCTATAAACCAGTTAGAAAGAGATGAAGGTTACCTGCATTTCTTCCCTCATCCCCCACTCCATCTTATGCTGGGTTTGTACATATGTCTGAACCATGTTAGCTGCACATTACAAACTCTGTTCATAGTCCTGCAAACAGCCCACCCAGAGGCCATAAACTGAGGAATAAGCTGATACTAGTCCTAGAAGTAGGAATGGGGCATTGGGGAATTTGACAGACCTGGAACTTAGTCTAGGGAATCCCGGGTACCTGGAACATAATTGAAGTAACATGTCCCCAGGGATCTCTGCACTTTTCTCCCCAGAGGATAGACCATAGCTAAAGATAGCCCTTCAAAGATGGAGTCCTTCAAAGCTCTGGACCCAGGCCAGAGACTTGGGTTGCGAGGGTCTAAGGCAGTACAGCGCTCCCAGGTCAGTGCCTGAGCATCACAACCCTAGCCAGGCTTCCACTCTGAGTATTTCTGTCCATCACCTGCCTTTGCTTATAACAAAGGCATAGTCAGATCTTTCCAAAAGGCTTGGTGTGGCCAAGATTATAAAGCAATGAAAACTATGCTTATATAAATATGTGTGATTTGATGAGATAATTAATAGTAAGCTTTAAATTAGCCTATGTACAAACTCCATGGGCTAGTTGTGGGATTTTTGTGTCACCTGGCTTAACTAAAAGCCTGGAAGTATTTGATGGTGCAGGGGCCTCATCAAACCAGGTCTTAAGTGAGTGGGACACACATTTCTTTATTTACTTCATGGAAGATGGTTATCTTCCATCCCCTGTGCAGTGGAAAGAGAAGCCTGGCTCTAGACATCTATGAAGGCATTTTAAAGGACACCTAGGAACAGGAGTGCGAAACCTGCTCCACCCTTCTTCTCCATCCCCCACCTGACCTCAGATCATATAGACTGACAAACTCTGAGGCAGCTCAGTCCAGCAGGTAACAATCATGTCCAGAACACCTGTGCATGGAAAGAAAGTAAAGGGGAGCCAACCAGAACAATGGCTCAGGATTTGGAACCATAGCAGCATTTATCTGTCTTAGCCCTTTCCCTATCATTGAATGCTACCATGTGATGAGCATAAATAAGTTTTCAAACCCTCAATTTTAATACGTTTGTTTCAAAAAGTCCTCTGCCAAAAAACAATCCTCCTAGTAGCCAAAAACTCCAGGTTTGGCTGCATTAGACCCATCTCCAAACCTTGCATTCAGTTGCCCACAGATTATTAAATCTATTGTATGAAATAAAGCTAGAGACAAGTCTAAAAATCAGACATTCACAAACAGCAGACATTTGTTTGTGGGGTGTGGCAGGGTGGGGATCATAACCAGATTGCCAAGGAATGAAATTATATACCCAGAAAGATGCAGCTCATATGGCTCTGTGCAGGTAACAGCTGCCTCTGAACTTGGCAGAGATGAGGGAGAAACTGCTTTCATCTTTGAAAAGGAGATAAATGGTTTCTTAATATAACGAATGCACTCGACTCAATTAGATATGCCTCCCTCTACGATCTCTTTCTTATCCCCAACAAGTGCCTATACTTGTGTTAACCAAAAATCAAATCTAATTGGTTTCTAAAACCTCCATAATTTCAATCCTGGCTCCTTTCCCACCTCCTGTTACCCTCCTCTTTGCCCTCTCTGTTCCACTGGCAGCCTCCTTGCTTATTCTTGAACAAGTTGGACACATCCCAGCCACAGGGTCTTTGTACTTGCATCCTGCAACCTCCCCCTCTGATATCCACATCTCATTCCTTCTGCAACTTCAGGTCTTTATTTACACTATTCATTACCACCTTCATAGATAGTCCTATTTAAATTTGCAATTACCCCTCCATCACCGCCAATCTCCCTTCCCTGCTTTGTTTTTCTCCATAGCCCTCATTGCATGCTATCATTTTTACTTCTTTAGCTTTACTGTCCTGTCTCTTCATTCTACATTGTGTTTCCATGTTGACAAGATTTTTTGTCTGTCTTCTTCACTGGTCTATGCCTGGCTCCTAGAATGATTCCTAAAACATAACTGATACTCTTCACATATTCGTTGGCTGAAAAATCTTTTAAGGCATTGTGTTTCCTCAGCCCTGCCTCATATTCAAGTAATGAAATTCACCATCTGCAGTTTTAGTCCTGCCAAACTCTGAGCCAGAAAGTGGTCCAGCCTCTTCTCTTCCTTCTCATTACTAGATTCTGGAATTAGTCAGTGGTGTGGGAAATGGGGCTCCAGGCACTCACACAAGAGAGAGCAGCCCTACCCCTGGGTCCAGTGTGCCTGTACGTGGGCCTCTCAAACCCTTTCCCCTCACTTTGTTTCCTGTCCTCCTTGGTGTATTGTTCCCTTCGTGCCCAGCAGGACCGGAACCCAGAGCTGAGTGTGCCTATGGCTCTGGTCCTTCTGTCTCTGGGTGGGAGATCCCTGTGCACTGCTGCAGATATTTGAGTCTCTACTTCCTCCATCCTGGTCTCTCCACATCCACTCTTGCCCACTTCCAGCCCTCCCTTCACAAGCAACCATATCTTCTATATGGACTGGGAATACACGTACATAAGATCAAGTGCGGGAAACACCACATAACATACCAAGGGAAAAAATGCCACGGAAGCTGGACTGGTGGCCATTTCTGAGGTGGAGTACCATCAAGGAGGGGCATGTAAAGTGTTTTTAAGGTTACAGGGATTGGAAAACTAACCATATCATGTTGGTCTGTTGCCTAAAACCCTCAGGGGCTTCCCATGACCAACAGCATGCCTAATTAGCCTCCAAGGCCCTGGCTGACCTGGCGCTTGCCCAGTGCTTCCACCCCACCTCCAGGCTCCCATCCTCCCCACTCACTCACCCTGCTCTCCCGCCACTTCCAATCTGCTGCTTCTGCTGCCCAAAAGGCGTTTCTTCAACCCCTGGCCTGGCTGGTTCTTTGAATTTTCCAGGTCTCAGCTTATAGACCATATCCTCAGAGAAGCCACCCCACCCACCTTTACTGCCACCTCTCCGCACTCTCTCACCCGCCCCCCTTGTGTCTCTCATCATTTTGCTTCTTGACTTTGTCACAGTCATCTCCATGCAGTGCCTGTCCAGTGTCTGTGTCTACTGCTGAAACAAATCCACTAAGACAGAAACTGTGTGCACATCCAAGTTAGTGTGTGACCCAAATTAAGCCCTCAATAAGCTGGGCGCGGTGGCTCGCGCCTGTAATCCCAGCACTTTGGGAGGCTGAGACAGGAGAATCGCGAGTTCAAAGCCAGCCTCCGCGACGGGGAGGCGCTAAGCAACTCAGTGAGACCCTGTCTCTACATAAAACACAAAATAGGGCTGGGGATGCGGCTCAGTGGTTGAGTACCCGAGTTCAATCCCTGGTACAAAAATAAAAGTCCTCAATATATATGCCTTGATTGCATGGATGCCGTGTGTTCTAGACAGCCCTAACTGCCATTTCCTGACCTACTCCTTGAAATCAAATCCAATCTACATGGCCATCAACCTTGGCCCAGACAGATTAGAAATGGTTCTGTTTAATCTTACCATTAGAGTTCTCTTTTCTCTGTGGTCACCAGTCACTCCTGACCCCAGTTTTACAGTACCCCAGACTAGTCCTGGTCCCTCCTTACTTTTCACTCCAAAAAAACTCCCAACAAAGCGGCATAAAGCACTCCCTGGTGTCCCTGTGTAACCAATGCATGTAAGCAATGTATCTTTCTCAAATGGTAAACCAACCATGGTAATAGCCCTATTGATCATGCAAAAATCATTGGAGAAGATGTATAGAAAATAAGCATAAGTAAATATTTAACAGTGAGATACCAGAAATACGGTATTAAATGAAACCAGACTACTAATAGTTTGAGATATATAAATTGCAGGTTTGGCACATGCTATAGTTGTTTTTGAAGCAAAAATAACCAACCCAAGTTTGCTCAATTAGTTCAGAAGAATATTATGTCCTCCTTTGTTCTTAATAAATGAGAAGAGCAAGTAAGCAAGGAGTTCATTAGAAAATCATTTGCGAAACATTGATACATTGAATAACCTTCGTGATTAAGAAAAACAGCCTCACTCTAAAATAGAATGTGGGGAGTAATGCAACTCTGGGAACAGAACACTTACTTTAAAACAGTTATAAATTACAGTCCAATATGCATATGTATAGAGTCATATTGAATCACACTAAGAATTAATCATAAAACCTTTTTAATTTAAGTGTTAATGGTTGAAGTCCTTTGTGAGACTACTAAGAACTTAAAAAAAAGAAACAGAAGAATCGTTACCGCATGAAACTTTTTCAAATGAAGTAAGCTATGTTTTTATTCTAATGATGGTGAAATGATTGAAATTAATAACTATTTCCTGGAAGTTATATAACAGAAGTAAGCCAATCATTATCCTTTTCTTACAATAATTTTCTTGTATAACTATCAGAATGTGTTTAGTCAAAGCAACAATATTTAATGGCTATATACTATATGTATTATATACGTTAAATATAAACAATAGCTAAACATTTACTATAATCTTGCCTATTTGGAGATAATGTACCAAACACAGCTCTTTGAAAGAGAAAAGCGAATCAAGAAGTAATCAAAAATCAAATGAACCACAAAATTCACATGGTAGATTTCATAGATTGACTCATTTGCCCTGGTTTTAAATATAGTCGTAACCCAACTTGTACTGGACTGCCCAACTCCTTTTAGCACCATCACAGCCAGATATTTCTGGTTCTCTGTCTTCAGGACCTGTAGTATGATTACACTCCTTCCCTCCCTTGAAGTTACATGGAATCCTTTAAGTTGATCTGGCCAGGGAAAGGGGACTGGAAAATGCAAATATTTCTCAACTTTGATTAAGGAGGAAACTGAAACTTAGGCTAGTAGTTAGGCCAAGGTTACGGGACCAGTGGAGCCAGGATTATGAGCTCAAGGGGACACAAAATCCCTATGCTCCAAAGCCAAGCTATACTGCTTCCCAGTGTTGGTGTATTAACTGGTGACACATTGTTTTGGTCAGCTTTTTCACCACTGTGACCAAAAAAGCCGGATAAGAGGAGGAAAAGTTATTTGGCTCAAGGGCCAACTCCATGCTCTAGGCCATTTCATGGTGGCTTCTTCACTCCACATGTGACTTCATGTTGCTCTTTGGTCTCTTCTTCTATTTGGTACTTCATTCTTTAGGCTTCTCCATGTGGCTGAGCTTCTCACAGGTAAATTAATCTCCTAAACAGTGGCTAATGGCTGCAAGAGAAACTGTTTCAAGAGCCAGAAAATAGAAACTCTGCAGTCCTGGGCCCAGGCCACTGGCACAACAGCACTATTGCAAATCTTGCTATTAGTGATGCCACCACAATGTACTTCACCCAGAATGAAGAAGAAGGGACAGATTCCACCTCTCATAGGAAGAGCATCCAAGGACATGTGGCCTTCTTAATCTGCCACACATCATAATTTAGATGAAGCTGCAGAGCATTTATCCTCTGGCAAAAGTGCATGTACCAAGCCAGGCACAGTAGTGCACACCTGTAATCCCAGCACTTTGGGAGGCTGAGACAGGAGAATTGCAAGTTCAAAGCCAGCCTCAGCAATAGTGAGGTGCTAAGCAACTCAGTGAGACCCTGTCTCTAACTAAAATACAATAAATAAATAAATAAATAAATAGGGCTGTGGATGAGGCTCAGTGGTGCAGTACCCTGAGTTCAATCCCTGATACAAAAAAAAAGTATGTGTACCAATAGTTAGCAGTTTGTGGGCAAAGAGTGGAAGATAGTTTGGACAGCTACTAAGTGAATATCAGTGCTGTTACTGAACACTAGCTAACAGTAATATTTATACTTGTGAAATCAGTTTAAGGGCTTACTTTTTAAAATCAGATTGAGATTTGGAGTATAGTCTCTAATATTAAGTTTTAATCTGGGTAATGATATGGTGATTAAGTTAAATTTTTGGCTGGGGTGAATAAGTGATGAATGCATTCTTCATCCTAAATTGAGGGGTCTATCAAACCATTAGAGAGGTTAACTCTTATCTTTGAATGAAACAAAATGAAAAAATTGCATATTTATTCTCTCCAGAAATTTACTTATAGGAGAATCCAGCCAAGATGGACATATTCACATTAATCTAGAAGTCAAAGCCTCTTATGGAGGCAGGAGCAGATTTCTGTGAAGGCAGATTTTATCCATAAAACTCTTTGGAAAGTTCCTTGTACTGTTATCCTCCTGAGCACAGTTTGATAGATGCTTTTGTTTTCTTCCCATTTCAATTTAAATTTGAACCTGTTTTTTCAAAACCAAGGCCTATTCTTTTTAATGCCCAGTAAGACTGACCCAGGAAGAACCTGGTACTTTCTTCTAATTGCAATTTCTTGTACCTTTCTATTAGTTAAATGGAGAACTTTTAGCTACTTACCTTCAGTTACTGTTTCTTTTTTTCTTTTCTTTTTAATTAGTTTATTTAATTGCATTTCAAGTCATAGCACATATATAGAGCTAAGTTTTTCCATTTCTCTGGTTGCAAACCAGATAAAGTCACACCATTTGTGTCTTCATACATGCACCAAGGGGTAGTGATGACGATCTCAATCAACCATCTTTACTATACCCATTCCCCTTTCCTGCCCCCCACCTCTTCCATGCCGCGTCCAGTGTTCCTCCATTTCTCTTACGTTTCCCATTCCCACTCCCCTTATTTATCAGCATCCACTAATCAGAGAGAACATTTGGCATTTGTTTTTTTGGGATTGGCTTACTTCACTTAGCATAATGCTTTCCAATTCCATCCATTTGCCTGCAAATGCCATAATTTTATTCTCTTTTATTGCTGAATAATATTCCATTGTGTATATGTACCACAGTTTCTTTATCCATTCATCTATTGAAGGACATCTGAGTTGCTTCCACAGTTTTGCAATTGTGAATTGTGCTGCTAT
>PVHX01018182.1:0-37785 GCA_004024805.1 Geosciurus inauris | reverse complement strand
TGTCCTTCAATAGATGAATGGATAAAGAAACTGTGGTACATATACACAATGGAATATTATTCAGCAATAAAAGAGAATAAAATTATGGCATTTGCAGGCAAATGGATGGAATTGGAAAGCATTATGCTAAGTGAAGTAAGCCAATCCCAAAAAAACAAATGCCGAATGTTCTCTCTGATTAGTGGATGCTGATGAATAAAGGAGGTGGGAATGGGAAACATAAGAGAAATAGAGGAACACTGGACGCGACATGGGGGAGGTGGGGGGCAGGAAAGGGGAATGGGTATAGTAAAGATGGTTGATTGAGATCGTCATCACTACCCTTGGTGCATGTATGAAAACACAATTGGTGTAACTTTATCTGGTTTGCAACCAGAGAAATGGAAAAACTGAGCTCTATATATGTGCCATGACTTGAAATGCAATTAAATAAACTAATTAAAAAAAAAAAAAAAGAAGGATCCATCTTTGGGAGTGGGATTTGTGTCACTATACATGGGTGAGTTCTGTCACCTCATGTTCAGTCTTGGCCATTCCAACTTCCGCCAGAGGATGATGCAGCAAGAAGGCCCTTGCCAGATGCAAACACCTTGATATGAATTTCCCAGACTCTAGAACTGTGAGCCAAAATCTTCTATTCATTATTAATTACCCAGTCTTCAGTGATCAAGTATATCAGCACAAAACAAACAAAGATGTAGGGTTCAATATATACTTATCAAATGATTGCATGAACAAATGAGCAAGTACAAACAGGACTTCAGTCATACTTCTTCCTTTTGTATCACTAGAGCCAATGAGTACCTTCAGACATATGATAGAAAGGGAAGGCTTCAAGACACTTCAAATTTAAAACCTGCTAATTAAGAATTTTGTCTACAACTACTCAGTCCAAAACCATGTAGTCTCCTTAGCTAACATTCATCAGATCCAGAATGATCACATAGGACAGTGATTTTCCAAGTGGGGCCTTTAGACCTCTGAGATCCCCAAGATCCTTTCAACAGGTCCATGAGGTCAAAATTACTTTTATAATAATACCAAAACATTCTCTGCCTTTTCCATTGTGTGGACACTCATACTAATAGAGCAAAAGTATGGTGGGTAAAATTGTCAGTAACTTAACAGATCAAGTCTGTGGCTCCAAACTATGCTAATAGTTACTGTACTCTTTTACCACTCTGCTATGAATTCACAGATGGAATTGAAATTCTAAAAAAAAAAGAGATAGTTTCACTGAAGAACTTAAGTTTCATTGAAGAGTATCCCCGATGACAGTAAAAATTTTTAATCTTACGGACTCTCATCCCTTAAAACATCTCTTTCATATTCTGTGACAAAAAGGAAACCACATATGAAGCACTTTGCTGCCTACCACTGTATATTAGTTATCTCTATAAAACGCCCTGGTGCAACTGTCTAACTTGTGAACTGAACTCACTGCTTTCCTCCTGCAAAACCACCATTACTTGAAAGAATGATAGAGAAAGTATTATTATTAAGAACTAGGTATTTGGCAAACGTTCTCAAAATTGAGCAAAGTAAGCTTTTCCTTCAAGGAAAACAACTGATGGGTTTGTTTTGTCAATGACAAAATTCTGGCTTTTAAGCAAAAATTGGAATTTTGGGAAACTTATATCTGTCATTGACAGATTCTCTATTCTTAAAGACTTTTCTGATGAAATAAGGAGTGACATTAAAATGTGATATTTTGAGCTGTATAATTAAATGATCTTTAAAATGCAATTGACCAGGGCTGGGGCTATAGCTCAGCGGTTGAGCGCTTGCCTCGCATACGTGAGGCACGGGGTTTGATCCTCAGCACCACATAAAATAAATAAAGATATTGTGTTCATCTACAACTATAACCAAAATACTTAAAAAAAATGCAATTGACCAATGCTTTCCAAATGACTAATTCATGATGTAAGAAGGTTAGGCATAGGAAAAAGATCCATCCAAAATAAAGGTAAGCCAGTGTATTTAAAGTAAAAGAGTACAATAAGCTCATTCATGGTTTACAGTTTCACATTATAACTTGCCTTTTAAGAGATTACTACTCGTAGAGTTTAGATATGGTATCAAAAAAGGATATCCACAAACATCTGAAAAAGCTCTCAGAATATTCTTCCCTCTTCCAACTATGTATCTGCATAATGCTGTATTTTCTTCATATACTTCAACAAAACAACATATGGCAGCATATTGAATGAGGAAGCAAATGCAAGAAGCCAGATGTTTTCTATTAATAAGACATTTAAAAGATTTTCAAAAACATAAAACAATGCCATACTTGCTTATTTTCTTTTGTCTTAGCAAATAGTTACTTTTCATAAAATGTGTTATTTATATTAGTATGTAAAGGGCTTATTGCTTGTAAAGGAATAAAATAATATTTTTTAATTTTCAATTTTAATGTCTAATATTACATATTTATATTCATATTTAATAATTTCAGGATGTTACATCCTAAAGGGAAAGTTTTTTTTTCTACTTCCCTTAGCTGAACTATAGAAATAATGGTGACAAACCAGCTTCAACTATGTTCTTAGAGAGGAAGGCCAAGCAACCAGATAGAAAGAAGATGGGTTCCTGCATCAGGGCTTCTCAAAATTTAACGTGCATATATAACGTGCAACCTGGGGCTCTTGCTAAATTCATTAGGTCTGGGACGGGCCCTGAAGATCCTGAACTTTTCACAGGTTTCCAAATTAATGTCAATGCTGCTGGTCCATGGGCTATGTTCTCAGTAGCATCTGGACTAGACCACCCAACTATTTCTAGGCCATAGCATGAAAGTGAAATAAACAATCCAGTTTGAGTCATTATATGTGTTCTTCTGATATAGAACATTTTAACTTGAATACTAATATAATTCATAAATGCATTATCTCTAGCCAAATTTTTTCCTTTGTTCCAAACCCAGGCAACTATTAGACTTTTCCTTTGTATATCTCACTTACAATTTTAATTCACTGTGTCTAAAACTGAAATCAATATTCATATCCCAAAATTTGATCTTCATTCCCAATATACTATGTTGTCATTTGGTGCCATTTTTCTTCCAGCTGGTCAAGTCAGAAATCTGGACTCTTCCGGTATCTCCCTTAACCCTGCCACATGACATCAGACATGAAATACTGATGATTTTAATATCCATCCTTTCTTCTCCATCCCTTCTTCTACCACCAAAGTTGCAACTACCATTATCTCTAACCATGATTTACCTCTTTCAAAAACAAAAATTGATGTATTTGGAGTTATTTAGTGACACAAAAGGCCTCCTGATAAAGCCCTTACCATAAATACAGGCATTCCTTTTACCCTTGTGGCCCTCATCTATCAGGAATCCTCTCTTTATAAATTCCAGTTCAGCTTTCTGAACTATTTCCATTTGCTTCTGTGCATTTGCATAGGCTTATCTCCCTGCCTAAGAATGTTCTTCTGCCTCTTCCTCACCTGGTCTCAAGAGTCAACTCAAGTATTATCTTCCCTGACCTTCCCTTTTTGAATTAAACGTGTCCAGTTAAGATGCAAAATAAAAGAAAAATAAGCAAGTATGGCATTGGCTTATGTTTTTTAAAATCTTGTTCAGAGAGGTTGATCTCAAAATACAAATGTTTCCCAAATTTAATCCCTATAAGGAACAAACTGGCATTCTGTGTCCGAGGAACAAATTATTCTGTGGTAGTGAGGTACAGTGGATTCCTCATGGACACAAAAATAGATTCCACAAACTCTCTCTCCCACTGTAAATCCTGCTAGAAGAAAAAATGTGGGATATTCACACAACGGAATACTATGTAGCAATGAGAATGAATGATTTACAATTTCACAAAATAAGAAAATGGATGAATCTAATAAATACAATGTTAAATGAAAAATTTAGAAAAAATAACATATTATACAATACCGTTTGTTTAAACTATCAAAGCCAGGGGAAAATAATCTATGTTTTTAGAAATCTCTACCCTATGGGAGCAGGGACTAGCTCTGAGGCAGCAAAAGGAGCTTCCAGGGTAGCTGGTAATCTTCCAGGTTGATCTGGGTGCTGATTACACAGCTGTCTTCAGTTAGCAAAAATTCATTGAGCTGTACTTTTCTATATTATATTTTACTTCAATAAAAAGTTTTTAAAATGCCATTATACCAGGCCATATTTCCTGTGTCCTGGGAAGAACAGAGCTATCTACTTAGAGTTCTTATTACAGATTAGCATTTATCCAAAGCAAGAGCAGGAAAACATAAGAAGCTTACAGGATTCATCAAATAATCTCATTGGGCTACACATACCTCTGGCTAGGAGGACAGGGAAAGGGCCTGATTTCAGAGAGAGATGGAAAGAACAATTTCAAAGGCCGTTCAGTTTAAAATACACATATGTTTCAGGGGGAATATAAACTTTTTTGTAATGTTTTTCCCCATCTCTCGGGAAATGATGTTATGCTGTGCTTCAAACAGAACTGCCAAGTTTAAGAGGCTATGTTCTGTAAACAGGCCAGCGGGGCCTTAAGTCGCATGAAATGAGGGACAAGTGACTTCTTCTGAGAGCAGAACAGAACACCATGGGGAGTTGGGAACTATGCATCCAACAAAACCGCCAGCCATTTGTCTTTATCTGGCCACCTTTAATGATTTAAGAGCTCTTGTTGTCATGTTATCATCAATCAATGACAATGATGGAGCAGCCTCTAAAATCCAGAGTTTTTAAAATGCAACTATCCGTGACCTAAATTTCCTGTGGTTCTGTTGGCCCCAGGTTAGGTCTGTTTGTCTATCATCAAGGGAGCCAATATAAATAATAAAAACAGGTCAATGCTGGGCCTTCCAAAGCCTCTACAAAAAAATATTTTTTTAAAATCACACTTCTCCAATCGGTGCCTACTTAAGATGCCCACTCTTTGCTTGAGCTATTATAGATTTTCTGCCCCTAATAACAAAATAATCCACAAAGTGTACATTATCTTAAAACTTGTTCTGTTTTGTTTTGTTTTGTTTTTCTTCTTTCTTGCTTGCTTGTTTTTTTAATCCGGCCAAGCAATTTTGCAACTCTTAGCAGGCAACAGAAATGATGTCATTTCGCTGACTTCACAAAGGGAGCTACATTTCTGGCAGATTAGGAGTGATAGAAGATAAAAATACAAATTTTAGCTCTCTTAATGGAGAATGTAATACCTCGTTCCCAAGTCCCTGCTAGAATTTGACTTCAAGAATCCAGAGAGCAAAGACTACCAAAGATTTTCAGAGGAGGGAGAAAATGGCCAATAAAAAAGGTCCATGTGAAAGCTGTCTGTGAAAACCAGTTATCTTAAGTACTATTTCAACACATTTCCTATCACTGTTGGGAAGTAGAGATGGGCACTTCAATGGTCAAGGCTCCTTTCTGAGAGTGACCAGCAACACGGAAATGCTACCTAGCAACAAAGCACCATTCCTCATTCATGATCAGCCCATAGAAACCTGCTAGCTCAGTGGAGCTGGGACAAAGTCCTGTAATCCCCTCCCATAAGTGTCCCACCCCGAAGCTCTTCTGGCTGAATCAGCCTATTAAGAAGCAATTCTGGAATATTCTCTCCTCCAGAGGTGAAGTGTGGACAAAGGCCTGAAAGGTGGAATGGAGGCCCAATAGCAAAAATCATAAAGACAGTAAATTTGCCTTTGGTGGCCTCCTCATTCTCTGGCCTTTGTTTCTCCCTGTTCCCACCCAGAATTCACTGACTTCTTTCTATGAGCAAATAAGCCCATTCCTTCTCCAAGAGATGAATGACTAAGTGGTCAAACTCATTTAAGAAAAGTCTGCATTTAAAAAGAGGACAGAAGGCTGGGGTTGTGGCTCAGTGGTAAAGCACTTGTCTATCAAGTGTGAGGCACTGAGTTCAATCCTTAGCACCACATAAACACAAATAAATAAAGGTATTGTGTTCATCTACAACTAAAAAAAAATTAAAAATAAAAAGAGGAGAAAAGAACCTAAGGACACGGAGCTAACTCCTCAATGGTTACACCTCTGCTTCAGTGATAATTTGGTATAGAAAGTCTTTATGGATCTACCTCAAATCACATTCTATAAAAATTAACTAAAGAGTACTTATTATTGTTCTCCTCTTTTAAAAATGCACTGATGTAAGTTCAGAAGGTAAACATCTCATTTCCTTGTAGTATAAAAGACTGCAATTTAAATCCCACTATGCCTCTTAGACATAGCAAAGCATTTAACAACTCTGGGTTTTGAGTTCTTGGTACAAAATAGGACTATACTACATACCTCACTGGACTTTCATGGAATATAAATGAGATGAGCTCTTTACAAATTTTAAAGTATTATATATTTGTTTTATTACTACATGTATTACTATTTTATGAACTTTTCTCCAAAAGGATGCTTCTATGTAGAGAGAGGCAGGGGAACCAGATGTATTTGCATGCCCCTCAAGATTCACCTGCCCCTCACCCTCCAACCACCCAACCAAGCCTTGGCCCCTTGTTCAGTGGAGTGTCTGATCCACTGCTGCCCTGCCTTGCCCAGCACTGCTGAATCTTTAGACTTCCCTGGGGACAATTTTGACATGATTTCATCATGCCTACCACCATGCAAGCTACAGCATCTCCATACTAAGATCTAATCCAATTGGCCCACTAAAGGCTCTGGCTTCCTTCATGACTACCCAGAAAAACCAGAGGACACCATCTGGAAGTAAGGGTGATTGACACTCTTTGTGATAAACTTTAAGACCAATGACACACAAGGAGACAGAAAAGAAATGGGAGATAAATTCCTCACCTAGACTCTCCCTTGCTCACTATTTCCAGCAGCAACAGTGGTGTCAAGCTCTCTTTAGGTTGTCCCCCTGATTAAACGCCTAGTGATTTTTCTTGTGAAATGATGGCCAGTTGAGTAGTGTACCCTTTTGTATTTGCTTCTCTTTCTTCCTTCATTAATTTTCCTTTTCCCCTTACTGTTGCTATTCTGGATTCCATCTCATCTCCTTTAAAGAATTACCATGCAAATATTGCCTTAGATTCTGTTTTCTAAGAAAATAGGACAAAAATACTTAGGCCACAAAGCTGAATTAGGCAAGAAGAAGGATCCTGGTACCTCCGAACTATTTGATTTTGAGTGTGAAAATGTGTGTGTGTGTTGTCTCTAAGTATCTACTTGTATGAATTTTTAAACAGACACTTTTGGGGACAGAGGAAATCACTGCCTGCACTTATGTAATTAATGAAAAAACAAATTCTGCTCAGTGTGATATAAAAGGATCTAATTATTATTTTAAGTCTGATGGAGATTTAATCCTAGGGAGCTATGGAGTGCTTCTGCACTGACTGCATGGTCCAGTGTGATCGGCCCTGCCTCTCTTTACCTTAAACCACTCTTACACCCCACCTCTTCTCTTCTGTGTGCTCTAGCCACACTGCCATTCACCCAGTCCCCGGTCTCTGTTTTCTGTTTCTTCACAGAAATTTTTCACCATCTTACCTACTGTATGTTTTATTTTTTGACTTTATTTATTACCTACCTCATTACTCTAAAATGCATGGGAAAGTCAGGATTGTTTTCCATTTTGTTCACTACTGTATCTCCAGTGTCTAAAATGAACCCAATAAATACATAGTAGGGATTCAATATTTGTTGAATGAATGGATGACTGAGTAAATGAAGTCTCTGAATAATGACTTCTGATGTGATATGATTTCCTCCAACTCATCTTTTCTCAGATGCACTTTTTTATTATTGTGGTAAAATATGTATAACACATTCTTTGTTAAGACCAATGAGACACAAGGAGACAGAAAAGAATTGCCACCTTGATATTTTTATATTTTTCCGTTTTCCTTGAAAGAACTTTTTTTATTAGTGCATTATAGTTATACATAATAACTGGATTCATTTTGACAAAATCATACATATACAGAATTTAATTTACTTCACTTTAGGTCCTGGTGCCTCTGCTTTCCCTCTCCTCCTCCCTTCTCATTTTCCTTCCTCTATTCGTCTGTGCCTTACAGATATAAATAAAGGTGGAATTCACTATAGTATATTTATGCATGCACATGGTGTAATTCATTCCATATTTCCCCCTCCCATCCCTGCTCCTTCCTTCTTGATCTATTTCTTCTACTGCACTGATCTTCCCTATTTTTTTTATATCAGATACCCCTCCACACTTTTCTCCCCCTTATTTTGTTCCAGCTTCTGCATATGAGAGAAAATATTCAACCCTTGACTTTGTCTGGTTTATTTCACTTCACATGATGCTCTCTAGTTCCATCCATTTACTGGCAAATGCCATAATTTCATTCTTCTTTATGACTGAGTAAAATTACATTTTATGTAGATCACATTTTATTAATTCATGCACCTATTGGCAGGCACCTGGGCTGGTTCCATAACTTGACTATTGTGAATTGTGCTGCTATAAACACTGATGTGACTGTGTCACCACAGTATACTGATTTTATTTCTTTTGAATAAATATCGAGCAGGATAGCTAGGTCATATGGTGGTTTCATTCCTAGTTTTGTGAGGAACCTTCATACTGCTTTCCAGAGTGATTGTACTAACATGCAGTCCCACCAACAATGTACAAGTGTACCTTTTCTTCACATCCTTGCCATCATTTATTACTATTTATTATTATTTGTATTCTTGATAACTGCCATTCTGTGTAGAGTGAGATGAAATCTTAGTGAAGTTTTGATTTGCATTTCTGTGATTGCCAGAGACATTGAATATTTTTTCATATATTTATTGGGCATTTGTGTTTCTTTTAAGAAATGTCTTTTTAGTTCTTTTGCCCACTTATTGATTGGATTATTTGTTTTTTTAAGTGCTAAGCTCTTTGAGTTCCTTATATATTCTGGATATTAATCCCCTGTCAGAGAGCAGCAGGTAAAGATTTCTCCTATTCTGTAGGCTCTCCCTTCATGCTCTTGTTTCCTTTGCTGTGCAGAAGCTTTTTAGTTTGATGGCATCCCGCTTATTGCTTCTTGGTTTTATTTCTTGACCTTCAGAGGTCTTGGTAAGGAAGTCAGTATCTGTACCTATTTGATATTTTTTAAGTGTACAGTCTCTATAAATTGAACTATTCTACATCCATTATAGAAGTAAAATAATACAGTTTTTCTCTTGTAGATTATGGTTTATTCCACTTAGCCTAGTGTCTTCCAGTTTCTTTCATGTTGTAGAATGTGTCCAAATTTCATTCCTTTTTAAAGCTAAAAATATTCCATCATATGTATATAACATTATGCTTATGTGTTCATTTGTCAATAAACATTTAGGTTGTTTCTTCCTTTTTATGAATAATGCTGCTATGGATATTGTTGATTCAGATGCACTTTCATTAAAAAGCCAGAATGAGACATCAAAGATCATGACATCCTTCACTTAGCATAATGCTTTCCAGTTCCATCCATTTGCCTGCAAATGCCATAATTTTATTCTCTTTTATTGCTGAATAATATTCCATTGTGTATATGTACCACAGTTTCTTTATCCATTCATCTATTGAAGGACATCTGGGTTGCTTCCATAGTTTTGCAATTGTGAATTGTGCTGCTATAAACAAATATTTTCAGTGAATAGTGTGTACAGCTTCTGAAAATTTGTTTTTTTTCTGTTATGTTTGATAACATGTATTTAAATGCAACTTTTGAGAAAAATAAATAAAAATAAAAATTAAAAAAAAAAAAAAAGATCATGACATCCAATCTGTCAATGATCTTTATATCAATTCCCTTTCTTTGCCTGAGTGACAAAAAGAAAAAAATCATCTAGGAAAAAGGTTTCTTGCTGAATAGAAATCATTAACTCTGCATTGGTACTGTCTGGTACACTACCATCCTTTTCCTTTATGCGTGCTTGACACCTCTGTCAAAAGTCAATTGATAGGCTGGGCATGGTAGTGCCTTCTTTCAACCTTTCACTTTCATGTTGTGTGTTGTTAAAAGTGAGCTCAATTTGTTGTAAGCAGTTATGTTTTTCTTTTCTATCCATTCAGCTAATCTATGTTGTTGTTTTTTTTTAGAATTCCATCCATTTACATTCAAAGTAACTATTGATACGTAAGGATTTACTACAGCCATTTTGTAACTTGCTTTCTGGTTGTTTTATGGATACTTTGTTTCTTTCTCTTTTGCTGTCTTACTATCTGATGGTTTTCTGAACTACTATGCTTTGAATTCCTCTTATATTTGTTTTGTGATCTACTACAGATTTTTGTTTTATGGTTATTGCTATGGATTTGGGTGTGGTGTATCTTCAATGGTTCATGTGTTGAAAGCTTGGTCTCCATTGTAGCAATGTTGAAAGGTGGCAGAATCTTCAAGAAGTGAGGCTTAGTGCAAGGTATTAGGTCACTGGGGACATTGACCTTGAAAGGGATTCATGTATTTCTAATGGGACATTGATTAGTTCTTGTAATAGTAAGTTGTTATAAAAGAGTGAGCCTGACTCCTGAATGCCTTTCTGTGTTCCTGTCTCACCATATGATCTCTTTTCCACACATGTACTCCTATCATTATGCCATCTGCCATGCTGCAATATAGTCAGAAGGCCCTTGCTAAAGTCAGCAAATGCCAGTGCCATGCTCTTACACCTTCAAAACTTGTGACCTAAATGAACTTCTTTTGTTTCTAAAGCAACCAATTTCAGGTATTTTGTTATAGCAACAGAAAATAGGTTAGGGTAGTTAACATGAGGCTTACTTACATAAAACATTTTATAGTTGTTACTTAATCTGATAACAACTTAAGTTTGATCAAATATAACAATTCTACACTTTCATTCCCTATCCCACACAATACAGACATAAAAATAAACCATATAGAAGACTCAGATCCTAGTGACTTAAATAGTGGAATTGTAAAAAATATAACTATATTTAAAATGCTCAAAGAAATTAAAGATGAAAACAAAATAATTAAGATGGAAAGAAGAGACTCTCAAAAATAACCTGAAGTTTAGAAGAAAAATACAAGTTTTTAAAAGTCAAAAATATAATATTTGAAATAAAAACTCAAATACTGACTTTAAATATGAAACAGACAAATAGTAGGCTAGGCAGTAAAGCTGAAGATATTAACAAAATTATGGCAAAGAAAGAAAAGACGAAAAACACAAAAATGAATACTGAGTGAGAAGGTCTAATAAATGTTTAATTGGAATTCCAAAATTTTTAAAATGGAGAAACTTATGTCATTTGCTGGTAAATGGATGGAACTAGAGAACAATGTGCTAGGAAAAATTAACTAGACTCAGAAAGTCAAGAATTTGTTCTCATATGCAGAAGCTAGAAAGAAAAAAGGAATATAAAAAGGATCTTATGAAAATAGAAGGGAGAATAATAGAGGAAGAGTACACAGGTGGAGGGAGCAGGGGAAAGAAAGGGGAGGTACCGAGGAATGAAATCCACCAAATCATGTTATGTGCACATATGAATATATCACAATGAATCCTAATTTATGTATAATTATAAGAAGACAATCAGAGGGGAGGGAGGAGGTGAGAGAAAGGGAAAGAACTAAAGAATGAAATGGAGCAGACTATGTTATGTGCATGTATGAATGTTACAGTGAACCCTGGTATTATTGATGCATTATAAAAACATGACAAAAATGGAGAAGAAACATAAACTGGATAAGATAATGTATGAGAATTTTCCAGAACTGATGAAAAACATAAATCTACAGACACAGAATATACAACAGAGGCCAAGCAGGGCAAATGTAAAGAAATCCAGAATTAGACATAATATTGTGAAACTGCAAAACACAAATATACATACACACAAATCTGAAAACCAAAAAAAAAAAAAATGGATTTTTTGATATACATACAAAGAAACTGGCATTACAGTGACTGCAGATGCCTCAACAGTGACAACATATGCTGGATATAGTAAAATAAAAAGTGAAAGTACTACTTATCTTTGTGCACTTAGCTTCTATGACAGGGCTAAGCATATTCTAAAAAACACAGTAAATGCTGGTAGAATGAATCTATGTTCCATCTCTACTTCAATCAAATGATCAAATTAGGCATTAGGAAGAATAAAGTGAGAATCCCACTAACGAGATCTGAAATTGGCTTAGTTCCTCATATTGTTGAGCCCTAGAGTGGTGGCAGGTTACACAGTTACAAAGTGAAAAACATCTGCTAATACAATACACTAACACCCCTCACCTCTACAACTTTCTCTGTGTCCTCAGTCAAAAGAAATGTCTTTTAGTCAGTACAGTTAGCCTTTGAGTCAGTACAGGGGTTTTTTGTTTATTAAAATAGATTCATATCATCCATGAAAATGTTTCTGCCTGTGCAGGCAGCATAGACCACTGTTTTGCATGTTTGTGACAGATGAATGTATCATGTTGACTATAGAAAGTCTTACTCAGCTCCAACTTCAGTTTACTTTGGGGTTTCATATTCTGCTGACTACCAACAAAACTTTTTCCCCCAACAATGGCTGCATATTTTAGCCATCCCCATAGAATTCCACAGGAATCTGAACTGAAATACAGTAACTCAGACGGTACCCTAACAGCAAAAATTTCAAATCACTTTCAGAGTTAATAACCTTTTCACTGAAGTAAAAAGCAAATACTATTAGAAAAGAAATAAATTTTATTTCTTAAGACCATGTAATATGATATATTTTAGCTTGGTTTAAATTTTTAAATTTCCTGGTTTTAGAATAAAGAAATTGGATGCACAAATTCACTTGAGAAAAAAATTGCAATTTTTCCAAGTTATTCAAATATAACCCAAAATAGCCAGGCATGGTGGTGCAAGCCTGTAATCCCAAAGACTTGGGAGGCTGAAACAGAAGGACAGTAAGTTTGAGGCTACCCTTAGCAACTTAGCAAGACACTGTCTCAAAATAAAAATAAAAAGGGCTGGGGATGTGGCTCAGCTGTTAAGCACTCCTGGGTTCAATTCCTGGTACAAAATAAAAAGCAAACAAAAATAAAAAAAATATTACTAAATTTAAAATCTTACTTGCACATGAACAAGACTAAATAATTGTTTCAATCTGCAAGCAATTCAATGAGTTTGTATGATTACTGTGTATTTCTAAAATCTTTCCATTGTCTGTAGCATTGATTTAGACTGAAATTAACTCCTAAATTAACTGAAATACTACCATGAATCAGATTCATATTTGTTACTAGTTTATTTATGCCCTATTTTTCTCAGAAAAGATGTAAAGCAAAAAAGATCAATAACTGGTTTAGAACACTCTGGCATCCTTAAATTTCCTCCATGGACTATTTGATTGCATAACTATAGGCCCTAAAAGTTTCAAAAATGGAAAAGCACTAAACTAACAGGTAAGACAACTGCCTCTTTTAGAGACTTTGGATTTGTCACTAAGGCTCTCTCCTCAGTTATGAAATGGAATCACTGCCAAGAGGACCCTCAAGGTCCCTGCTTCTAGTTTTACAGTCCCATAATACCTATGGAATCTTTATACTTTCCAAGCTCCTGACTTCCTTCTTCATTCATTAAAGATCCAAAACCAAAACTGTGAATTTGCAATTATGACTATGATTTTTCTCCCATTCCACTTTTCGGATCTCTCTACCCAGCACATAGTTGCCAATTTTCAATTTTTCTTATTCAAATAATATTTTTTCACTTTATTTCATAAAACAGTCTCATTCAATTGGAAAGAGCAGTCAATGCTGAGATAATAATGGAATGCACTGTGGTCAAAATGTGTCATTGAATACTTAGATTTATACTAAGTAACACAGATGCAAACACATCTACCTATAAACAACTCCTAAAATCTGTAACTTAAATCACAGGAGAATATATTTCACCAAATCTAAAAATACCACATAGACTTTTAAATCAGTAATGCTTGAAAAACAGATAATATTCAAAGGAAATTTATTTTTATGAAATGGTAAGGCATGATATATACATCGTTTAAACATATTATTTAAACTTTCCTTAAATATCTTGGGGCTTGGCTTGGCATTGTGGCACAGCTTGAGAGGCTGAGGCAGGAAGATCGTGAGTTCAAAGTCAACCTCAGCAACTTAGTGAGGCCCTAAGCAAGTTAGAAAAACCCTGTCTCAAAATAAAATATAAAAAATAAGCTGGAGATGTGGCTCAGTGGTTAAGCGCCCCTGGGTTCAATCCCTGGTACCAAAAAATAATAGTAATAATATACGTATATGTATACATATGTATATATACACACACACACACACATATATATCTTGAGGATCTCTAGGAGTGAACTGATAAGACAACCTAGGCCAGCAGATAAGACAACCTGACCATTACCTGGCCAGCACATCAATAAACTGACACAGAAATGCTCCACTTCCATCAAACCCTAACGCACCTCGGCTTCCTACCACAAGCTTAGAAGGACTTGGACAGGGAGGAACGAAGAACTGTCATGGCAAGCAAGCAGGCATCAGAGGGACAGAAACCTTCTAGACCACTGTACTGGAATGTCCTGTCACTCAGGTATATCAGAGAGAAACAACTTCAACTGTATCAACTTAATGAAATCAAAAGTTGTTCTTCCCATTCTATGTCTTGCCTCCTCTGCCCCAGCCCCTCTCTTTTTGAGAAGGGGTCTTACTTTGTTGCCTTAGCCTCCAGAGCAGTTGAAATACAGACAAGCACCACTGCACATGGCTCTCTTATTTTCCTTTGGTTAGCTTTTCCTCCATCCTCTTCTTTCTCTATACCATTCATTCTTAACATTTATTTAACCAGTATGTGTTCAGGCACTGTGTGTGCTAGACTGAGAGGATACACTAGTGAATGAACAAGCTCATTTCCTAGCATAGC
The DNA here is from genome assembly GCA_004024805.1 of Geosciurus inauris. Taxonomy (NCBI): domain Eukaryota; kingdom Metazoa; phylum Chordata; class Mammalia; order Rodentia; family Sciuridae; genus Geosciurus; species Geosciurus inauris. The sequence continues at coordinate 22,967 of PVHX01018182.1, read as the reverse complement.
TCAGAGTCTAATGGGAGATATTAACACAAACAGACAGTTACAAAAAAGAGGTTAGTTGTAAGATAGTAATAGCACTCCTGGTGTTTTGGTAAAATACCCTGGGGATACCCAATCCAGAATTGGAATATCAAATAAAAAAAGGGGGGGGGGAAATAAAAGCCATGTAGGAGTTTGAGGCAAGAGAATCAGAGAATGGGTAAAGGAGAGGAAATTGAAATTTTCTTTTGGAAGTCAAATTAAATGGAGATTTTTTTTTTTAATCTCAGAAAATGAAAACTAAGATTTAACAGAATTATAGTGAGAATGCTTCTAAACTTTGCAACCTTATGAAATTTTCCATCTTCCTTAAATTTTGGTTATTAGGATAACGAATACTGCTAAGTAGGTATGAGGCAATGCCTTTAGGAATAAAGTTGTACTAGCTTCCAATTCTGCATCCTTTAAGTGGCCTGAAAGTATAAGAGGATACTTGCTCTTGGCTTCATATCTGCATATCTTCATATCAAAGAAACACAGAACAGTTAACCTGAACATGCACAATAGTTAATCCAAAAAAGAATTAGTCAATTCCATTAGTGTTGCTTGATTTAACAAATTTCTTTCAAAAACTGAAAGAATTAACTAGAAAAAGTGACTTGCTCTTAAGAAATATCAGTTAACATATGCCATTTATGACTCTGACTTGTAATATTGTAACTAGTGTTAAGGGCTACTTTAGTAGAGACTTTTCCTTGTGTCCAAATACTTAATTTTCCTCACTCAATAAAATAACTACTCCTTTAGCTTGGCACGTGGTCATCTAGAAAATAAAAAGTACATTTCCCACCCTCCCTGACAATAGGTGTGGCCATGTAACTAAGGTCTGGTCAGTGGGATGGTGAGATGTGGTGATATGTATAATTTCTGAATGATGATCTTAAAGGGAATGTGCCATACCCATGACTTCCTCTCTGTCTCTAATTTTGACCTCTGGAATAAGGAAATGCTTGTAAGCTATAACAGGTATTTGGGACAACAAAATAAATAAATAGTATGTACATTAGAACAACAGTAGCTGGGACCCTATCACCAAGAAGCTGTATTACTAGCCCTAGACCACTGACAGAGATTTTTACATGAAAGAAAATTAAATGTGTACTTTGTTTATGCCTACTTTATTACAGCAGCCTAAGATGTACTCTAACTGGATCACGATCTGTCCTATGTTTCCAAAGACCTTTCTAGATGGGTGGTGAGTTACTCATAAATAAGCTGTTGGCAAGAGGGAACCAAACTCATCAGTCTCTCACTTTTGTACTTTATTGTCAAATGAACGCCAATAGTGCTATGTAGAAAGAATAATCCTTGTTCATTATCATGAGTCCTTGTGAAAGCTTGTGAACTTTCTTCTTGCTCTAATATAAGTTGGATGCCTAGAAATAAACTTTCTAGCAGCTGTAATACATTAACTTTCCTGGAGAACAAGTATTCTCTTTCTAGATGGATTTATTTTGATGGATTTGCCTCATTTTTTTAGCTAAAACAAAAAGAGACAGAGCATTTTAAAAAACCAAATGAAATATAAAAATGTCCTCTCCAAACAGGAACCACTGAATATTACCAGTACCTGACTTTCACACATAGTAAAATAGTAAGAAAAACATTCTTCACTTACTTCATGTCACAGGGTCCAACTCAGTGGGACATATAATCCAAAGGGGAATACAGACAACAATGAATTTCTCTTGAAATGACAATCCTTTGCAAAATTAAATTAACTTAATTATCGTATTTGTGTTTGTGTGTGTGTATCTCCACTATACTATGAGACATCATATCTTACTCCTTTAGGTAGTAATGAACCATAGCAATTTTGATCTAGAATAATATTTTTTTAAATTGTTTTTAGTTGTCAATGGACTTTATTTATATGTGGTGCTGAGACTCAAATCCAGTGCCTCACACATGCTAGGCAAGTGCTCTACCACTGAGCCACAACTTCAGCCCTACAATAATATTTTTGTACCAGCAAACCAACAGCCTGGCTTCCTTAAAAATAATGGTCTGAAGAAAACACTAACATTTTAAGTATCTTACAAAAGTAACTCCCAACTACCTTTAATTATAGTAACCTATATCTTTATTTAATTTCAAATGATACTTCATTAGGCAAATTAATTAAAATAAGTTTTTGAGATTTAAAATTCTTAGTTGGCCTTACAGAGAAATTGGAGAAAAGCTTCTCAGGAAGATCCAGGTACTGTGCTAGACTCTATGGCCACCAGGATGACCACATTATCCCCATCTGAAAGAATTCAAAATCTAACAGCCTTTCAAACCCAGCCACAAGGCAGTGTGCTGTCTTTCCTAACAGGTGCTACATAGGAGCACAGAGGACATATCTGTTCTGTCTAGTGAGAAGACAGAAGTCTCCACAGAGGAGGTAACTTAAAAAAACAGGTCTTGAAGGATGAGGCTTCATATATGGCATCTTGAAGAATAAAGGATTGGTACCAGGGCCAGGGCAAAGGTTCTCAACCTGAAAGGACTATAGAATTGGTGGTGGAATATTTTTGGTTGACACAATGACTAAGGATCACTATAGGCACTAATATGGGCTGTAGAAAGTGTGGCCAGGAGCACTAAGTATCTTTCAGTGCCCTTGACAGTCCCGCACAACAACAAACTGTGCAGTCCAAACACCTGAGGACAGGATAGGTGAAGTTATATGTTGTGATAAAGGAGAAAGCCTCCTCAAAGTGGCCTTTACAATTTTCCTCCTCTCTGTCCAATTCCCAGCCTTCACTTTCAGGGCACCATCACATGGTTGTATGCCATAGAATTAAAGGGGTACTATTCAAATAAAAAACATCACAGATCTGTATAGTGATTGTGGCAGTTTTCAGGCAGAAGCACTGGTGTGTCTGGAGGAAGGATAGATAGTCTTTTCTTACTCCTATAAAGGTATCATATGAACTAGTAGCAGCAGTCCGGTGGTTTTTCCTCTCCAACTCCATAACTATCAAAAGAAAACTGGTTCTAGTGAGGGAGAAAGTAATGGTTCTGATGGGTATAAGTAGAAAGGAGAACAACAAGGAGATGGTCCACTTTCTTGTTGGGTCCCATCTAATGAACCATAAACGTTAAAGATCACCAAGGGCTGAAAATAGCTTCTAGTCCTTCAACATTGCTTTTCTACATGAACCTACTCTCTCTTGAGCCCCGGTGACTTCTGTTTTCAAGGTTTAATGGAGAAGCTTACAGACATCATTCATTTGACCTAGTCAGTGCTGCACTCAAAATTCATTCTGGGCTCCAAGCTTCCTATTTCCTGATCTCTGATTCCGACTACTATCCCCTGGCAAGGGTCTACCTGTAGTTGGGAGGGTCTTCCAGACACCCAAATCAGCCAATAACAAAGATACCAAACATGATTTTCAAATATTCTATTTACTGTCTGAAATAAACTAGAATTATCCCAATTCATTATTTTGGGCAACTATTTTAATTACTGAGTAATAAGAGGCACGTGAACACACACATCCCTGTGCATGAAGATATTTCAAATTAACTATGATTACAATCTGTAACTGAGATGGTCAGACTTACTTAATTAAACTTCTTTCTAAAGTTAATGAACAATTTTCAAAATAAAAGCATGCTATATAAAATTTGATAAAACTGGCTCCAAGTTAATTAAATTTATTTTCCTTCAGTAATTACCTGCCCTCCTTTGAACACAACATAAATAGCTTTGTAAGAGCAAGGCAGAAAACCATGAAACATACAAAAGAGCAACTACTAACGTAAAACATCAAGAGAGACTCTGAGCTGTAAGGAGAAATCTACAAGGGGGGACTTACTCTAAAACCAGCACTTTTCAAGATTTTATTTGTGATCATGAAAATACTTAACTTAGCTTTTGACTGCATGCCAGTCATGTCCCCCACACTTTACATGTATTAACTCATTTGATCTTAACAGCCATGTGATATGGCTCTATTATTCTCCCCACTGTATAATCTGATTTTCCCTATCATTCAAGTCCTTCCTTAATTACTCCCACCTTCCCCATCAGTTCAAACTCTTCTACCTCTCCCTTTCCCCACTCTGTTATGTTTATCTCTTTTAAAGAAGTTATCACAGTTCATCCTAAGGCTCCTTCTACATGTCTCTCTCTTTCCATTACATCACAAGTTTATGAAAAGGGTAACGACTCTTCCTTATTAATTTATTCATCCCCACAGTGCCTAGCAGAAATTCTTGCACAAAGAATAGCCCAGAAAATGTTTGTTGAACTAACACTAGAATTATTATGGGAAAAAGAAGACAGGAATTTAGCTGCAGCTTTAAAAACAAAGAAAGAGTAGTGAAGAAAAAGCAACAAGTAATTATTCTCTGTCTGCACACCAGAGAACAAGAGATCCCGGAGATTATGGGATAAAATATTTAAATATGAGGTAAGCCTTAAATCATAATTATAATGAAAGAAAATACAGGTGAATGTTTATATAATCTTAAGTGGGAGGCCTAAACATGACACAAAAAGCAAAATCAAACAAGAAAGGAATTAAATAAATGGTCAAGCCAGTTCTGAGTCAGGCTACAGGGATTCAATTCCCAATTTGGTGTTTGTAGAGTCAGTTTCTTCATCGGTAAAGTGAGGCTGATAACAATACCCAACACACACAGTGGTAGGGTGGAATGAATGAAAATGACTATAAAGTTCTTAACCCAATGCCTCATGTAATGTCTTTCATAAATTCTTAAAAACAAGCCAATAAAGGAAGATATAGGTCTGACTGTATAAAAAAAATCCATATCTTATGATAATAAAAAATAAATACCCAAGGACATAAATGAAAAAAGATTAATATTCTAAATATAGGAATAGCTTTTATAAAATAACAAGAAGATGAACATTCAAATAGAAAAAAGAAATGAGACAAAAAAGAAAAATAGGAAAGCAGAATGTAGTATTTCAAAGATTAATATATGCAAATGAAACAAACAAGAAATCCATGTTATTTTACTAATTATAAGGCATTAGTTAAGGTTTTTGTTTGTTCATTTTGTTTTTGTTTTACTTATTAAATTAGATGTGTGATATGGTACAAAGCAATGAGCATGCTTCTGGAACTTGGTATAGAGCTTAAATTGGCATATTTCCAAGTCATTTTAAATTGGCATATTTTACCAACAACCATCAAAAGCCTTAAAATGTACAAACCTTTTGGGCTAGTAAATCTAGGTGTTTATGTTAAGGAAATAATCAGTAATATGTAAAAAGATATAAACTGCAGACTTCTTTATAAAAGTGAAAAACTAGACATAATCTAGTGATCCAACCAGAATAGTTTCTAAATTATAGCACCTTTACAAAACTGTGAATGATGTGATCTTGTGCAGTATATTTAATTGAAAAGCAAATTATACAACAGCATTATCATATGGTTCCTTTTTCATTAAAACAACAATAACAAAATGTGTATAGATTCAGGAGTGTATATATACGAACACATAAAAAACACCAGAAAGAGAACATACTAAAATGCTAACAATGATTTTCTCTAGACAATAAAAAACTACAATGTTTCCTAAATATTTTGTGAAAAATATATTTTTATAATTAAGAAAAAAAGACCTTTGGAAAATGACCTTTTCCAAAAAGAAAAACTAAACATTAGGAGATATTCACAAGTCATCCAGATACCTCTGATAATAGAATATATCTTCAATGGTAGCTGCATTACCCTTCTTAGAAAAGGAATACAGTAATGAGCTTCTGCCCACAGGTTCTATGGGTAAATAAGCAGTCTAAGTAATTCAATGGAATGTTTAGCTAAAAATTAAAAACAACTACTTAAAGGGACATCCTATGTTTAATGGCTAAATGGCATGAGAATAAAAAGACAAAGAAAACTAGGCAGTGCTAGATAAAGTTAAAACCTTAATCTCATGCTTACTCAGCAGCAAAAAGAAAAAACAAAATCAAGCATTAATTATCGAAGATTTAGTGATCTGTATGGTCATAGTTCCAGAAGCACTTCCAGTGTGTGTTTATCTATGCTGTAACTCATTTGCTTTCCACAAATTTAAAGAAACCTCTTGGTCAAATGCTTGATCACAGCCACGGGGAAAAGAACCCACTTCAACTGCTTCAGAAATAGGCAAAAGGCAAACATTCTCATGTTTCAAAAATGGCACATGTACACATGTGCACACATGTGTATGCACATGAGCACATGCACGTGTTTTATGACTTTCCAACTTCATAATTAAGCCAGTCTGAACAGCACATTTAGCCCCATCCTCCCCATATGACAAAGAAGGAGCAGGCACAGTCCTGTGCTGCTGGACTGTACATTCATGAATGCTTACAATGACTACTGAACAAAGGTCTCAAAAGTGAAGCACAGTAAGGGCCATAGCATCATAGTACTGAGAGCAGATGAGAGCAGCGTACCAACTGATGCCTTTTTAAACCAATGAGACAATAGATCCACTTAAGGATTCTTAATTTCATCTAGTAAAATAAACGTTGAACATAAAACTCCAGGAAAAAAAATGGAACAATAACTGTAAATAACTGCTTAAATTGTCCATCCATTGTTTATCCCAGGTATGGTGGTCAAATGTTTTATCCTGCCCAACATCCATTGTCTCTACTCTGGATACAACACCTGGTTTTCCTTTGGAGGACTACCTATTACATTTTGTCTCATATGGTGAATCTCACCTCATTTTCTAACTTCAGGAATTGATATGAATGGTCATGCAATGTATTCATTCCCCTAGATAGAATGAATATTCATCAGACACACGGCCTTGAACTATCTATTCTTTAAGCTCTTAGGAAAGAAGCAAGTTCCTTCTGTCTGAGTTCCATGTTGGGAAAATATAAGCCTGTTACTACTGGAGACCTTCTTTGTTACCACTTAGAAAGAGCCTACCAAAAACTGAAAGTAATAAAGAAGGAAGTAGAACTAAGAAACAAACTCCTGATAAACCATTTTTAAAAACTAGATCAAATCATTCCTAAAGCTGTTAATTACCATTTCATTTAGATTTCCGTCACATGAAACCAAAAGGAGGCAATAAATATGGAAGAATAAGAGGTTAGAGCATTATCTCTTTTCTCCTCAATTTATCTACCTGTCTTTGTCAGGTTGGGCTGCTACAACAAATCCCACAGACTGGGTGACTTAAACAAGATGCATTTCTTTCTCACAGTTCTAGAGGCCTGCAGAGTCCAAGATCAGGGTGCTAGCATGGTCAGGTTCTGGTAAGGCCCTCTCTCTGGTTTATAGACTTTGCTTCCTTTTTGTTGTATTCTCTTGTGGAAGAGAATCTTGTGAGCATGCACATGTGAACTCTTGGTCTCTTTATAAGGGCACTAATTCCATCATGAGGTCCCCACCTTCATGACCTCATCTACACTTATTTACCTTTTAAAGGCCCACCTCCAAATACTATCACATGGGTGGGGAAGCAGGTAGAGCTTCAGGATGTGAATTTGGGAGAGACACATTTAGTTCATAACATTATCCAAATTGTTTTTAGACACACACACACAAATAGTTCAGAGGAGGTTATTTTACGCTAACTCCAAGAAGATCCACATACCTTCATTTTAGCAGAACACATCACTAGAATGTTGGCTACATCCTTAAGTTCATTTTGGTGCTTACCCCAAAGACTAGTTTAGTGCCTAATCAGAACATCACTCAAGAAATATTTGCTGAAATAATGAATGTGAATTAACTAATCCTTTGACACTTACTTTCAATACAAACTAAACAATAAGATGAATGATAAAATAAATGTATCAGCCACATATGAACAAAAAAAGAGGGGTCCAATTCTATATGGAAGACCAGAATTCTAGAGTAACATTTCAATTCTAATTGATCTGAATCCCTGTTGTTACATTCAACTTATCTCCTCACCTTCCCCTTAGCCCTACCTTCAACAAGCACAAATTACTTTAATAATGGGGAATAATCCCGAATAATTGGGCTGTTCTATTCAACTACCTGAAAAAACAGCTCTGAAATGTTGGTGAAATGTTCACTAACTTCCCATCGCATAGCCTTTATCACTTATATTAGAAATATAATTCACTTATTGATTTTCATCATTTATCTATCTCTCCACACTAAAAAGGTAAAATCTATGAAAGCAGAGATTTTAGTCCATGTTTTGTTTTCTGCTGAACAACAATGCCAAGGAAATAACAGATACTGAATAAATGAATGGAGGGCTATGAAATACGATAACTACAACTGGCATAAACAATTATCAAGCATAAGATTACATACTCAGGATATATAAAATATTCATATTAAAAGTAATTTATTTTGCAAAACTCTTAACATAAATAACATCTAAGTTGTCAGTGCTAAACTGGGAAATGACTAAATTTCCTGAGAACTAAAAATAAGTTTAAGGTTAAATAAGTTCAGATAAATAGATTTTCAGGAAAAATATGCACAACCAAAAAGTCTATCTAGGAATAAAAAAAAGGAAAGAAATGAGCAAGAAAATTCTGTTAAGAAAATGAAGACAAATGCTGATATTAAAATATATGTAATGAGTTGAGATTCCTACTACCTCTAAAGAGACCCCAACAGGATTTCATTAAGTGGTTAACCAGCTTTAAGATCCCAGACAGTCAAGGTTGCTGTGATTATCTGTTACAAAGAAACAGACCTTCAGAGTACAAGTATTTTCTAGTAACAGTAACGAAAAGACAAAAATAATCTAAGAAGTCCTTGAGGCTTCCTGTCACTACATCCATCACTTAAATCTATGGACCACAGTAATTTGGGATTGAAAATTAATCAAAATGGTCCACAGGTCATTGGTCAGGTTTATTTAGTCATCAAAAGCTGGCCTAATTAACCAAATGTATTTTGAAAAATGTCTTTTCTGGAAACCTTCACCTTACCAACAAAGGGAACTTTTAAGACTAAACAAAACCAAGAGTAGTTACTCCTATGCTGCATTCTACTGAATTTCTCAGATCTCTGTTTAAGGGAGGGGAGAGGACAATAGGGTACATGATAAGATTTATTTTCCCTGTCTTTTTTAAAATGTAGAACCTTAAGTATTCTTTTTCTACTACTACTATTTCAAATAAATTTATTTTTATCAAAGGAAAACATGAACATGTTCCATAGGATTTGGTACAAATAGAACAGAGTGATCTATAATGAAAAGCAACATTCTCCTACCTCAGCCCTCCCCTACTACCACTAGTTTAGCTTATACCTCAGAATTTTTTTTTTTATTTTGGTCCATGATTATGCCAACCATGAAAAGAAGAAATTCACTATTATCTATCACAATCATTTTGGAACTTATAATTACATAAGTTATGGCTGGTGATGCATTTGTGCCTTACATTTTTAATTTATGAAATAAATTTATTGAAATTCAATATCCAGTATTAATGCATAAAGAATAGCACCTGATATAAATTTTTTTTTCAAAATATTTTTTAGTTGTTGATGTATCTTTATTTTATTCATTTATTATTTATATGTGGTGCTAAGGATTGAACCCAGTGTCTCACACATGCTGGGCAAGCGCTCTACCACTGAGTTACAGCCCCAGCCTCTGATATAAATTTTTAAGAACTTTTTTGTGTTTTCTTTTAGCATAATATATAGTGGAATAAGTAAAAAAAAAGGACCAAAAAACGAGTAATGTAATTACTTGAAGTTTAGAGGAGTTTTTGTGTTTAAGAAAATATTATATGATGAAGACTAACTGCTGCTATCCATTACATTGTTTTCTTCATATTGTCAAATTTCTTAAAGACTTAAATTTTACTCAATCAAGGAAGCAGTAGTTAGAAATGATTAAGAACTCTCTGCCTTCCATTTAAGGTCAGTGTATCTTTGAAATGAGAGGCCCTGCGCAGTAGAATTCTACCATTAGAAAATATTACAGATTTAGAGTACCTTAGATAGATCACAGACTACCTGCAGATTAACAGGATTGCATCATAATCCCTTTTTTTTTTTGGGTACTGGAGATTGAACTCAGGGGCACTCAACCATTGAGCTACATCCCCAGCCCTATTTTGTGTTTTATGTAGAGACAGGGTCTCACTGAGTTGCTTAGCGCCTCGCCAGTTGCTAAGGCTGGCTTTGAATTCTCAATTCTCCTGTCTCAGCCTCCCTAAATGCTGGGATTATAGGCTTGCGCCACTGTGCCGGCTGCATCATAATCCTTCTGCACAGAATATCAGCCTCCTTGACCAAAGAGTCATCTTCATCATTACCTAATGACCTCTGGTACAAGCTACTTTATATAACCTGAGCCTCCATCCCAGTAAACAACAGAAAAGAGTCCATTAACATATTCAGGATCTCTTGTATGGATATCATGGCTTTAGATATAGATAAAGCTTCTAATTAAAATTCTGTAAATCTTGCTGGGCACAGTGGGCATGCTATGATCCCAGCAACCTGGGAGGCCGAGGCAGGAAGACTGCAAGTTTGAGGCCAACCTCAGCAATTTAAAAGGGCTGGGTATATTGCCCAATGGTACAGTGCTTCTGGGTTAAATTCCTGGGAACAAAAAAAAGTCTGTGGATCTCAACAGGACAGGGTTGGACATTAACAGGATTATAGATTACAGATGTGATGTAGAAACCCCATGTGATGTTAAAAACAGAAAAATGAACCTGTACTATGTAGTGATAAAAAAGGCTAAGAGCTTGGGCTGAACAGCTGGTTACCATGATTACGGCCACACACAGAGGTATGACCTGAGTGTGTGACCCAAGCCTCTGTATCCCAATATCCTCATTTAAAAATTGAGTTGTTACAAAAATTAAAAATGATGTATGTAAAGCACTTAACATCACATATAGTTATTTATAAAAGCCTCACATAGGAGACCTTCTAGTGTTATTGGTCAGAAAGCCCTAGTTTGACTTCACCAATTTTTTAAAAAATTTTTTTTTTTAGTTGTAGATGGACTTTTATTTTATTTATTTATATATAGTGCTGAGAATTGAACCCAGTGCCTCATACATGCCAGGCAAGTGCTCTGCCACGGAGCCATAAGCCCCTTCACCAATTTTTTTATGTTGGACCTAACTACATCTTCCACCTCTCCACCTCCTGATAAAGTCAAATGAATGATTTCCCTTTGCCTCTAAAATCCATCAAGGCACATAGGCCTGGTAGGCAAATAGCCTTAGATTATCCTTCTTGGGGCTGCACTTCCTGAGACTTTCACCCCCACAATCTGCAGGTCCTAGTTTCATGTTGCGTCTCTCAAATGCTTTCAACATGTCACTTCTTATAGTCAGGCTTTACTTTCAAGGTGCATTTGGAACTGGCTAAGAATGCTAAAATCAGATTGCTATTTTTCAGATAGACTGAAGAAATCCTAAGAAAATACTGATTCAGAACCACCTGGATTGTGACTAAAACCCATTAAATAGTAGCTACTATTAACAAGCCCCACCCTACACCCCCCAAAAAACAGCTTTTGGTGTACTATTAGACAGATTTGGGGGCAAAGGAAAGTACATTTCTATGGAAATTTTTAAGATACTACAAGTGAGATAAAAGTAAATGAGAGGAAAACAGAAATTTAGTTCATAGACTGAAATTCACCATATGTGAAATATCAAATAAATAGCTACTCTATCTCAAATGGGAATCTTTCCTTTCAGCCTTTCTCATTTTATTGGACAAAACATTTCAAGACTCATCTGGGTTCTATTACATTCCCAAAGACAACATGATATCTAGGCTAGTGTTTATATATGAAAATTATTTAAAATCAGAAGGTGATGTAAACTGATAGGCAAATTCTGTTATCCTCATGACTTTATATAATTACATTGTCTTTTTTTAAATCCTGAGATGACCATTTTCTCCTTCAGCAGAGTTTTTTGGCTCTACTCTTAATGCCAACTTAGTCTCATCGTGAAAATAAATTAAAAGTAGGTGGTCTGGTTAGTTTTCACAATGCTACATTTTAATCAGGCAAAGCATTGAAGAAAACGATTGTAGAAATGCTGGCATATCTTCAAACAACAGTGCACACTGTCCATTTTACTCACAATGAAAAAGCTCTTCAAGAGATTTCGATAAAGGTTTCCCTCCTACTTGCAGTCCACATTTGTAATGTTTATATAAGTGGGGCATATAAATCTTTCTCCAATGAACCCCATGGTTTTTAAGGCAGACTTCTTGTTATAAACTGCCTGTTTCCGATTTGCCTGCCTAAGCAAGCCAGGCAAAGCCCATTCGCGAGAGACTGGAACTAATTTAATGTGCTCCAGGTTTAAGCCCCTGGCCTCTGCGCCTTTACAGGGAGATTTTACACAGTGGATTACTGCTGACTTTAACAATGATTCATATGATAAGTGGCTTTCGATTTGTTTTTTAATGTCAGAAAATATGCATCAGCAAAAGAAATGTCATGAAAATCATTTTTTAAAGCAATACCCATAACGAAAAGAAAGAAAGAATTCAACTTACCCCCACCCAAACAAAAGGCAGTCTAAATGTTTTTCATGCCAAAGGCTTATTTGAATGAATTTATAGTTTTACTCAATGCAAAACAATATAAAGTTGTTTATAGTTACATTTGAAATTGGATGAACTCCAAGATATGATTGGTTGAATCAATATACTTTACCACAAGATTTGTATCTGTTATTAAAAATACCAAAGCCACACTGAAGATAGACAAAAGCATCATTCTTCATCCAGCCTCAAAGAATTTGATGCTTTTTTCAAAGATGCAAAATTCCTTGAAACCAATACTAATTAAAACAAAAACACATTCACAAAACCTCAAGTAAGATCCATCATCCCCAAGCATGTCAAGAGAAGAAAGTTTCCTCTGTTTAACTCAAAGGAATAGAGTAGCAACAACATTAAAAGAAAACAAACTGAAAAAAAAGGTACGTATTGTTATCATTCTAGATTTCTTCTTTTAAGGGGACTGAACTGCTCTTCCGAACATGTTCTAAAATGGCAAATGTAATGCGATATACTTGTCCCCAGTCATCTGTTGGTTTCTGTTTTCCCCTTGATGTTCCTTTGGAAGGGCCACACAAAGTCTTACAGTAGGGGGCAGTATTGTAACATCATGCTCATACTTGAAAGGACCAAAGCCAGATTAAAGGAGGAAAAAAGGCCATTATTCTTCATTAAGATTTAACTGTGCTGGCATAATCACCCTCATTACAAAATTTCAGATTTTCCTCTAAAGCCCAACCTGCTTTTTCACCACCTACTTATTATAATAAAATGTCTTAAATGATACAAAAAGCAAAATTTTTATTAAAAAAATACTTAAATATCTGAGACATGCTGATTATTGTTTAGCAGTGGGAGGAGAACTATTTATTAAATGTCATATTTCAAAGCATGAAAACTTTTCCAATTGCAAATATCCAGATGTTCTTTATTGTAAATATATCACATTGGGAGATGGTTAAAAAATAAATAAATGAATATTACATCTTGGTATAAAATGAAATGCAGAGCTAGTTTATAAACACAAGCCAATGTGCCCCATGCTAATTAGATGTTAATTTCAAAAATATGGGGTAAAAAAATATTTACAAGGACAAGGATGTCTTCATATTTTCCAGAAATAAACTTTTTCTTTCCATTTGCCTAGGACAATTCTTGGCTGGCCTATTAGGAAGTATGGAAACTGAAACTGTTTGTACTAAATTCTTGGCTTCTAATACTTACAAGGCTTTAGGGGTTTGCAGAGGGAGAAAAACAAAAAAACACAGTCTTTGCCAGGTCCCAAGAATAAAAGATATATAGATATATAACAGTAATTTTTTTAGCATACCTAATGGTAATCCATATGGATTTTTCTTGATTACCAAAATTTGAGTGTTTGAAGCTTTTATAATACTTGAAAGCTTTAAAATAACTAAACAAACAAATTATTTGACTTTAAAACAATCAAACATCCTACAGACTTAGCAAGTTTTATGTTTATCTTTGTCTTCAATTTCATCAAAGGTTTATTTGCTTACTTGCTTTAAGAGACTAGGGTGTTATAAATTCAAACAAGAGAGGTTTTGTTTTACAATTTCATAATTCTAATAAAAACAATATTGTTTTTTGATTGTTGACAGGTATATAGGCTAATACTTTAAAATGTGCAAAAGGAGATGCTAAGAATACCAAAACTATTCAAATATCTTAAGAAAACAGCAAGAATTTATAGAACCATATCTAAATGCTCTCAATTTTAATTTAGTACATTGTTCTTACTATGTACATTCTATCCATTTGTGTAAGTTGTTTTGGTGTTGGGAATTTCTTGGTTTTATGTTGTGTAAGTGTGTGGGGGCATGCACACTTGTGTGCAGACTGTTTGTTTAAAGATACTAGGACACACTACTGTGCCGCTACTTGGAGAACAGGATCTGCCCCATGCCTTTTCACCAAAGTTTTCTCAATTGTGCTGATAAGTTCTTTTTCAAGACTTAACAGAAACACTGGGCCTGTAATTACCACCACATTTCCCTCAAATTGAGCTAAACATTTAACTTGCCAGATGGTACATAATTCTTCATAATTATTGCAAAAAAAGAACTTGTGACAGTTGCAACAAAGTAATTGGCTAATGGAAGAGCAGCAGGTATGCATGTCCGTGAAACATCTGTTTGAAACCCTGGGTCATTTGAAGAGTTTGTAAAAGGATCCCATCTTCTAATTAGTTTCTCACCAACCAAAATATCACTGTCAAGGTTGTTTGAGGGGCCAAGGTTCTTCTGCAGCAAAGCCGATGTAACTGCTCTGTCCCTCCAAGGGCAAGCACTTGTTTTATCTTTGGATGATGGCATTTGTGATGAAAAGGCAGGCAGCATTTTCTCCTGACAATAACACATTTTCCTTATTATTGAAGTCATTTCTCTATCTCCTGTAGTCAAAAAGCTTCCTGACATACTACATAAATGCTTACTTCCTTGTCTCTCTTTTTTATGTACCTGATGTTTGAGTGAGGAGATGATCACAAACAATAAGGTGTGCGCTTTGGATTAAATGGCATAAGAAACCAATTTTGCCTTTGTCCTTGGTTCCTGGCAAAAAGGTCCCCCAAACTCTTAGAATTTCCTGAGAGAAAGAAATGGCTTTGTTATTTATATCAAGCCCCTTTTCATCACACCTGAGTTTAGGCTAAACAGTAACTTATTGTGGGGCCCCTAGATAGTGTCAGGATGGAGCTGATCACCAGAAAAACCAAATTAGAAGGCTGGAACTTTCAGTTCCATCCCCCAGTCTAGCAGGAGGGGAGGTGGCCTGGAGATTGAACTCTACAAAAACTCTTAAACAAGATTTCAAGAAGTTTTCTTGGATGTGAGGGCTAACTTGCTGCAACATGTCACCTCACTGGTCACCAGGTTTCATTCAGCTGATCTGGCTAGCTAGGTGAGTTTCCATTTTCTCCCTTAACACCCCTCCCAAAGCTTCACAATTAGTTCAAGAGGACAAATAGGTCAATCTTCCCCAATAGAAGAGAACTGTTCCTTGGTCAAGGGTATAGGAGTAGATGTGCTCTCTGCTAGAGCCTCCAAATAAGTTCTCATGACCTCTGGCTTGTGAACACATGGATTTGCTGGGAGAGTGGCCTGATGAGGAGGAATGGAAACTTGCTGTCCACATTCTCTGTTCACCTCTTCCACCTGGCTGTTCCTGAGTTGTATCCTTTATTTAAAATCTAGTAAACATGAGTAAAATGTTTTCCTAGATTTTTTAAGCTATTTTAGCAAATTATTAAACCTGAGGAGAGGGTCCTGGGAATCCCCTGATTTATAAATTGGTCAGAATAAGGGGGTGGCCAAGGACCTGACAACTAGCATCAAAAGTAGAGGCCTCTTGTGGGGCTAAGACCCTTAAACTTGTGAGATCAACACTAATGGCAGGCAGGTAGCACAAGAAATGAATTAAATTATTGAATACTCAGTGTCCAGAGAATTGGAGAATTGGCTGGTGTGAGAAAATATCATCCCAGTGTACATGTCCCAAATAGGAATGGGGTAAAGCCAGGCTATCTCTTACATAACTGATGACAGACTATTTGAATATATTAGTCAGCTTGGGCCATACCAAAATGCCATAGCTGGGTGGCTTGAACAACAAAAATTTTATTTTTTTACAGTTGTAGTAGCTGGAAGACTGAGATCAGAGTGCCCATATGATCAGGTTATGGTGTGGGTTTTATTTCCTGGCTGGCAGATGGCTAACTTCTTACACTGTCTTCAACATGGGGGCAGGGGGACACAAGTAAGTGCTTTGGTATCTCTTCTTAAAAGGGAGAGAAGAGGGTCACATCCTTATAACTTCATCTAAACCTAAATACCTCTCAAAGGCCTCATCTCTAAATATTGTCACTTTGAGGATTAGGATTTCAACAGGAATTTTGGGGAGACATAGTTCAGTATATAGTGCTAAGGCAATTGGCCAAAATCAGAAATACAGCTTGTAGTCAGGAATAATTCCTCCAAGAAGTGGGTGTTTATTCTGTACCTGAATCCTTTGAACCAGAATCAAAGACATTGAGTGAACCCTAGAGTCATGGTAATAGAGGCTTGTCCTAATCCCTACTGAGCAACTTCTGTTCTTCTTCGCCCCCCCCTCCAGATAGTCCTCTAAATTTGTATTTGACTCCAGTGAAATAATTAAGCATAATAGAAGATTTCCAAATAAAATTGTCAATTTTAGAAAGATATAAATAAACATAATCACTCACAAATCCTACTAAAATCACTAAAAAGAACTAGGTTTTATTTATTATTTATTCTTATTTTTTAATAAGTAAGTATTCTTTATTTTTTAGAAAGTAAACCCATAAATACAAAGAAATTTGGAAAGGATATGATAGAAACAAAATTTTAGAAGCTGGAAATCTAATGGATAAATATTAAAGGACTTAGAAGAAACAAAAAAGCCAAAATCTACTTAATAGAAAAGTTGAGAAACAACTCTGTTTATACTACAGAATCCTCACAGGCTCAGGAAATGGCAGCAAGAGGTTCCTCTGAAATCAGAAGGGAACTGGGGTAAATTATGAGTAAATGGGACAAAGTTTTCTGAGATACAGCTGGATCCCTAAGTCTCTTCCAATTCTCCTTGACACTCAGAAACTGCCTCGCTCTTTGACAGCAGACCAGGGTTTATTCTCTAGAGACCACAGACAACTGAGCTTTAGTCTAGGGATTGATTGGCAAAAACTTAACTGAAGATACACCAAAACCTGGATACTGACACTACTTGCCCCTTCTTCCACAAAAATCCCCCGATGCATCCTTTCCATGCTGAAAATTGTAAGGGCACACTTTGAGGAAATATGTCTATTTCAGGAGGAAAGCTTATACTGATTTTGCTGGTGTTATGGTTTAGATATGAGACGTACCCCAAAAACTCATGTGTAAGACAATGCAAAAAAGTTTAGAGGTGAAATGTTTGGGTTATGAGAGCCTTAACTTAATCAATGCATTCACCCACTTGTATGGGTTAATTAAGTGGTAAGTATAGGCAGGTAGAGTATGGCTGGAGGAGGTAAGTCACTAGGGGCATGCCTTTGGGTTTTAAATGTTACCCTTGGTGAGCAGAACATTCGCTCTGCTTCCTGATTGTCATGTCCTGAGCCACTTTCCTCTTCCATGCCCTTCTGCCATGAAGTTCTGCCCCACCTAGGCCCCAGAGCTATGGAGTCAGCCATCTATAAACTGAGACCTCTGAAATCATGAGTGCCAAATAAACCTTCCCCTCCTCTAAAATTTTCCTTGTCAGGGCTCTGGTCACAGTGGCCAAAAAGCCGACTAAAGCAGATGGTTCACCAATAAACAACTCACCTGATCACCTACAGTAAGCCTCAAATCCACATGCCCACCAAAAGTTTAGCATGTTCAATCACCTTTTTTGGCTTCTACTCCTAATTTTTACCACCAGGGATTATACAGTATCTGAGAAAAAGCTTCTAACATAGAAGTTGAAAAATAAAACAAACACTTTAATAAAAAAAAAAAAAGCAAAGTAGAAAAATCATTCAGAAGAAGGAAATGTCAAAAAATTACACCCTTGAAACAAGGAGAAAATATTGTATTCATAAGAAGTTATGCTATTGTAAAAAATATTATTCAGAGTACAGACATATGCACATATAAATACCCTCCCAAAAATCTGTGTGTGCATGTGTAGTGATGGGTCTCATACATGCTAGGCAAGTGCTTTACCACTGAGCTCTAAGTGCTTTACAACCCAGCTCTAAGAACTCTTAAAATTAAAAATTTGAAGCCGGGCGCGGTGGCTCAAGCCTGTAATCCCAGCACTTAGGGAGGCTGAGACAGGAGAATCGCGAGTTCAAAGCCAGCCTCAGCAACCGCGAGGCACTAAGCAACTCAGTGAGACCCTGTCTCTACATAAAAACACAAAATAGGGCTGGGGATGTGGCTCAGTGGTCGAGTGCCCCTGAGTTCAATCCCCGGTACCAAAAAAAAAAAAAAAAATTTGAGAGCAAAAAAAAAAAAAAATTGAAAGCTTAGAAGATAAAGTTGAAGTCCTCTCCCAGAAGAGCAAAAAGGAAACAAACAAAAGCAATAGAAAATAGGAGAAGAAAAAGATTAAAAAATTAGAAGACCAATTAAGAAGGTGAAATCCAAATAATAGGAATTTAAGAAACAGAATCTAGAGAAAATGGAAAAAGGTAATCATGCACACACACACAAACAAAATCAAGAAAATTTCCCAGAGTGAAAGAATATGTGATTCTATACTACAATAACACTCAGCAAAATAGATGAAACTAGATCTACAGCATGGTGCATAATTATAAAATTTCAGAAAACTGGCAACAAATGCAAGACTTACAACTTCCCATAGAAGGAGAAAAAAAATGTGTTACAAAGGATTAGACATCAGAAGAGATTCAGGCATCTCAAAAGCAACCCTGGAAGCAAGAAAACAATGGAGCAATGTTTTGAAAGTTCCAAAGGAAAATGATTTCTAAGCTAGAATTATTTATTCAAATTATCAAGATCTGAAAGGGTATATTCCTTATGTTCTCTTTCTCAGGAAATTACTAGACAATGTTTTTCATAAAAATGGGCAGGAGCAATTAAGATAAAGGAAGATATGAAATGGAAAAAACAGGAGACCCAACACAAAAAGGAAGAAAAAGGAATCTGCAAATAGAGAAGAAAGAATATTTAATTACAACTGTGCACTAGGCATATAAGGTAAGCAACCCAGACTGGACCCAGGGGACAGGCATGATGAAGGATGTCATCACCACTGTACCCTTTACCACTCCGCTGTCTGTTCAACCTGCCAAATGACTAAAGGATGTGCTCTACTGAATCAAAGGAGTAAACCAAAAAAGAAAAGTAATCCAAGAAAACATGATTCTATCCCAGGAAAAATGCAACTACAATTTAAAGGATGATAGCAAAGAATATGATGCCCGGGATGAGAACTAGGCAGAAATAGAGAACAGAGGTTAAAAACAGAAACCAAAGCAGAACAGGACTGCTTAAAACCCTGTCCCTAATGTGATTCATCTTATGGAAAATTATAAAACCAACAAGAGAAAAAACGACTATTTAAATATGTTCCTCAAATTACTAATAGATAGAAAGCACACCTAAATTCAATACAAGGTAGCTATTAATTGAAGAAAAACATAACATAAAAATTTAAGCAGAATCACAGTGTACTACAAGGCTCAGATGTGAATAATATTTGCTTGGTCATTATTAACATTAATTATTAACACCAGTTCCCCAAAACAGCTCAAATTTCAGTTACCTGGGGATGTTAACAGGGAGTAATTGTTAAAAATACAAACCTCACTAACTCCTCAATCCACAAATTACTGCACAAAAACCTGCATCAAGATCAGTGACTAATTGTGTCACTTTTTTCAAGGTTGTTGTTGATTGGTCACTGCCCATCTGTTATCCAGAGACAGATACAGCAAAGTGTGTGACTGTGTTGCCTCAGTATCTCTCAGTGATGAGCACTCGTGACATTGAAAAAAAAAACTAAAAAGGGAAATTGGTCAATGAAGATGAAAGTGCAGCAAATAAAAAGTGATACCACTAACTGTGAAACAAATAGAACATGTATGGAAGAATGAAGGTACGCTTATCCATATAAAACAAGAAATTGTTTGTGATGAGGAGGATGAAGAAGTTCCAGAGAAGAAAATGCAGGCCAAAAAAAAATCTCACATGGAAGCCATTCCCCAAAGCCAAAGGCCAAATGTTCTCTCTGATATACAGATGTTAACACATAATAAGCAGGGGAGGATAGACAGAGGGGAAAAGGAAAGGGAGGGGGTGGAAATAGGAAAGACAGTGGAATGAACTGAACATAACTTTCCTATGTTCATACATGAATACACCACCAGTGAAACTCCACATCATGTACAACCACAAAATGGGAAGTTACACTCCATGTATGTATAATATGTCAAATACACTCTACTTTCATGTATACCTAAAAAGAACAAACAAACAAAAAAAACAAATAAATAAATAAATATTTCACATTGAAAAAACTCTCAGAGACATTCATGGTCCTGACAGTGCAAAGGATAGGATTTTGTAATAATAATTTCCCCATACAAGTACAGCCAAGAGTAAATGAGTTTTTAATGTTTTGACAAACATTTTAAAGTTCATGGAACAATTATAATTTTCTCATTGATTATTAATATCACTTTATATAGTTTCAGTTAACTATCTTAGTTTCACATAGTCAAAGTGAAGACTATATTTGACTTTTAAAACTATATGTATTTATTACTTTGATAAATTAACAGCACCTGGAAAAGCCTAGGAATTTAATATAGTTTTGGGGGAAAAAAGTATGAAGACAGGAAAGAAGAAAAAAAAATTCTCACATTTTCAAACTGCTGTACTGATAAAACCAATAACCCTTCATGTCCAAAAGGGGTCAAAACTGAAGAAATCCTGGACCAACAAAAACACGGCTGAGTAGTTTCAAAATCAATATTAGAAATGTTAAGTACTAAGCTGGGCAGGGTGGTGCACACCTGTAATCCCAGCAACTCAGGAGGCTGAGGCAGGAGGATCACAAGTTCAAAGCCAACCTCAGCAAATTAGCAAGACCCTGTCTCCAAAAAAGGGGAGCAGCCTGGGATATAGCCCAGAGGTTAAGCACCCCCACCCTGGGTTTAATCCCCAAGACCAAAAAACAAAACAAACAAAAACAACAACAAAAAAGAAAATTGTAAGTACTTATATCTGGAAATAACTGCTTTTTACATATCTTATGTAAAATAAAAATTCTGACATTGGAAAAAATAGCTTATCAGTGCAGTAACAAGGAGATAATTCAGATATAACAACAATGCTTTTACAGACATTTAGTGAATAATCCAGTATATGCCATACACTTTCCTACAAATTATTTCTGTTAATATTCTGAACAATCTTGGGACACTGCTGTTTATATAGTCAGCACTCTATATTCACAGTTTCCAAATCCAAAGATTCAACCAACTGTGAATTGAAATTTTAAAAAATAATAATCCAGAAAGTTATAAAAGGTAAAACTCAAATTTACCACTCACTGTGCACTAGGCTGAATCCATGCCAATGAAGTGATATGCAGGCACACCCTGCAGCAACCCCCTGCCATTTATGATTGTGCCTGTACTCAACATGCATGGAACTTTTTTCCTACTATTGCTCCCTAAAAATACAGTATAACTGTATTTACATAGCCTTTATATTGTATCAGGTATTATAAGTAATCTACAGATGATTTAAAATATATAGAGATCAAGATCTTATGAAAATATACACATACGTTATATACAAATACTATATGCCATTTTATATAAGTGACTTGAGCATTCCAGAATTTGTGTGTCCAAGGGCAGTCCTGGAATTCATCCTCAGCAGTCATACCAAAGGATGACTAGACTTTAGATGAGGTGGTGGCAGCCAACAAGGCTTCCCTTTTGAGTATCTGTCAGACTTTTGGCTAACATTTGTGTTCAGTATATTCCTAGAAAACTGAAAGCTGGAGAAGGAAAATGTAATGATTCTCCTTAAAGACTCAGCATTGGGCCAACACTAATGGTCAGTTCTTCACTGAATGTAAGAATGCCCTCTTGGCTATTCCTTCCTGTAGTGCTAACAGAAGAGTAAGAAATCACTGATAATGAACAGATTTTATTAACTAGCCTCTGATTCATTCATTGATGCATGCCCTCCCTGCATATTCAATTAATAAGCTTTCACAGAATATCTCCAATAGGCGGACACTGTTAAGACTGAGAAAAACAAAACAAGACATACTCTCTGTCCTTAAGAAACTACACCATATAAAAGTGAAACACCGAAACACTTGTGTTTTGAGAGACCACATATTATTTTGAAAGTAACTTTAAGGTCTTACTCCATGTTTTAAAAATACAAAATTGAAAAGAGTAGAAGATGCATTTTGAGTGTGGCTTATGCAAAGAAGAGGATAAGGAATGCCAGTCAACAAACCATTTCCCAAAGACAACCTGGCACTACTTTAAAAGATTGGGTAAGCCCAGCACAGAGGCACACACTTGTAATCCCAAACATTCATGAGGTAAGGGAGGAGGACTACAAGTTCAAATCCAGTCTGGGCAACTTAGCAAGACCCTGTCTTAAAAACTATAAAGGCTGGGGATATGGCTCAGAGATAGAATTCTCCTGGGTTCAATCCCAAGTTCGAAGGAAGGAAGGAGAGAAGGAAGGAAGGAAGGAAGGAAGGAAGGAAGGAAGGAAGGAAGGAAGGAAGGAAGGAAGGAAGGAAGGAAGGGAGGGAGGGACGGACAGACGGAGGGAGGGTGGGCAGGTGCATGAGGAGTTGCTGGTGCAGGACAAGGATGAGGGCAAAAGCAGAGCTGCCCTGACCTTGCTAGCTCTACATCTGTGTTTCCAGTGACCTCCTAAACATCTCCTGGATATT